>LQNS02276866.1:6360863-6375541 GCA_001587735.2 Parhyale hawaiensis
AATAGACACAAGGGACAAGGCCCAACATTGTCAGCAATAGACACAAGGGACAAGGCCCAACATTGGCCAGCAATAGACACAAGGGACAAGGCCCAACATGGCCAGCAATAGACACAAGAGATAAGGCCCAACATGGCCAGCAATGGACACAAGGGACAAGGCCCAACATTGTCAGCAATAGACACGAGGGACAAGGCCCAACATTGGCCAGCAATGGACACAAGGGACAAGGCCCAACATTGTCAGCAATCGACACAAGGGACAAGGCCCAACATTGGCCAGCAATAGACACAAGGGACAAGGCCCAACATTGGCCAGCAATAGACACAAGGGACAAGGCCCAACATGGCCAGCAATAGACACAAGGGACAAGGCCCAACATGGCCAGCAATAGACACAAGGGAGAGCCGGACAGCAGCAACAAGCAGGCCCGTCAGCGGTCGGCATCTGGCGAACGGCGCCCCCTAAACCGTTACAGCGAGGAGCTGCCTAAGGGGAATAATCTGAGAGCACCGCCGCATTATTGCCCTTTATCCTTGAAGACCAATTTGAATAATTATTGAACCTGTATAATTAGAGGTAAGTCGCATACAGTAGCCTTTGATTGAACGATAAATTTACTTGCTTTACTGTCGTACGTTTGAAGGGACGTAGTATACAGCAACCTTAAATTTATTTTATCTCATTGTAAATTTTATTGAACCTAATGAAGGCACCCATTGTGGCACTATAGGTAGAAAACTTTGAGCAAATGTTCTTAAATTACGCCTGAAAAATGCGTGACTGGTTTTCAATTAAGTACAACTATAAATAGAATCACTCAATATCAAAAGCATATTTTAGATGGGTATAAATAATGAAGAAGTAGAAACATTCCCTCCTATGTTTTACTACTGTTCCAAAATTACATCAAATTTCTTTACGTTGCATCACACAATCTACTTTATATATAAATTAGAAACTTACTTATCTATACACCCACATCCATATGACTACTCTACTGGCCAATACGGTGTAGCTGAGAAGTCAAGCCTGTATTTAAAACACAATTACCATTAGCATATGCTACATTATTCTCCCTTTAAGCGTACGATAGTAAAGAAAGTAAACTTATCGTTCAATCAAAGGCTACTGTATGCGATTTCCCTCTAATTATACAGGTTCAATACTCATTCAAATTGGTCTTCAAGGATAAAGGGCAGGATTTAAAATTTACGGTTAGCATTTACTGTATTATGATTATTCACTATAAACGGAAGTTCACGATTATCACTAATATTGCATTAACCTCATTCATGTTGAAGGAATAGTTTATGGTAAGCATTTACGGCACTCGCCTCATTCACGTTGATTAGAAGAATTTACGGGTAGCATTTACAGCATTATCCTTATTCATATTTAATTCACGTCCCGTGACCCTTTCCACGTCACTGAATTAACATTAACTAATGCGTTACCATAAGAGTTACTACACTTGTGCTATTAGGGCCCAAATATTACCTTCATTTTCGTTTTTGAACCTGAGCTTGAACTGTACCGAGATACTGTAATGATGAATGACACTGAAAAAGATAAATTTATCTTCTTTCTGACATGGTAGACGTACAGCAAGTATTTATCTGCCATTTGAAAATAAATAAACAAAATCAACCATGTCTACTTGTACAAAGTACGTGCAAGAAGATTTCATTTCTTTTAGTAATCTTCTATTCTTTTATTTTTAAAGTCCTATTACAATAATTTACCGACATACTTATTCCTCCCCATCAAAAGCTTATTTCTTCTAATGATTTCCTTTTGAAAGTATAAATGATGTAAATGATTTTGATTTCAAGTACAATCAATATCATTTAAATGCCTCGATAAAAATCTGACATGAAATCTCCTCACCGATGAACTACATGTCCAAAACCAGTCAGGGAGTGTAAGCGGATAAGATCTTTGTTTTGAAGATGATAATTACCATTGGCAAACATAACATTGCTCTTATTATGAAAGAAATTAGAGCACCAGCCAAACTCAATCTGAATTAATGACAATGACTGAACATAGTGACTTTGTGTTTTTTAATTAGAGATAGAACAATAAATTACAAGCGTAGCCTATGGAATATGGTTCGGGGCGTTTTTTTGCTAGGTTGGTACAAGCTCCCGGATCAGACCATATTGGGGAGTGGGTGTTACTTGCTCTAGAAAGTACGTCGCAGTCTAGAACAGAATGGTACAGTTGGCAGTACTTGTAACTCGGTACCAAACCACATTTTGTAAATGTCAAACTGATAACGTTTAGCATTAAGCCTCAGTGCCTAAAGAAAAGTTTACAAAGAATCGCGTGAATAATTTTGTGAGGGCCTGAATGACAGCAGACAGTGGCTTGCTTGAGTACTGCAACATTGAAGGCTGGGAGGTAGGCTTTTAGTTAATGTACAATATTTAGACAGGATTTAATTTTAAACAATAATCTAGCAATATTGTTTACATATAAAATAAACAATATCTATTTACTTTTCTTTATTTTATCCGGACACTTTCTACAGTCAGATCAATATATTATTATATTTAATACCAAACTGTCTCTTCAATTTCAGGGTCGAAAATAGTTGTTCAAGGTATTCTTTACATTTTTCAATGCGAAGAGACCAATACAAATTTTGTACATTTTGTTACATAGAAGAATGAGCTGACATACTGCTCTTTTCCTTAAATTAATTTTCCTTTATTCAACGAGAAAGTTTCTTTTCTTTGTGAGACTGCAATTCACTTGACAAGAAGTGCGATTTTTTCCCTATTTTCATCTAACCAATCTAGTCAAAATTGACCATTGTTAATTTCGCTGTTCTACATTTTATCAGTGCGAGTTTATATAGCTTTGTTTATTGAAGATACCGAAGTCAAAAAGACTTTTTTCATCTTCATCGTCTCAAAGCCTTTGGTGTAGGTTATTTCACATTTCTCTTGTCGTAAACTGGTCGAAACCAGCATTTTTCAAGACTTTTATTAATTCAAATCACGTCAAATTATTTTGCATTGGGCTTCCGATGCGCAAAGTAGGTTTTTGCTTCCTGGGTAACCTCAAGAAATCCAAATACTCATACACCGCTGCAACAAACGCTGTATATTTAGCACTGCTCAGTCAAACCAGACTCGGACTGATATTTTCTCTTCTCTGGGAAACCTCATCAGAGCGAAGTCCTCAAACCTCGTGGCGACAAAAGCAGCAGAAAAAGCAACATTACGCACGTGCAGACCATAGAGCGCACTTACATTAGGGACTGACCCATGTAATTAGCTTCCCTCATCAGCAGAGCACGCGTTAAGCAAAAACAGTCTGGAGCGAGAGCCCCTACGCTGCTCAGCAGGACAGGTGGAACTCTGCAGACTGGGACGAGGATTGCCCCACATAGGAAATACCTTGAACCTTGGGGGTGACACCAGCGTAATCTACAATGCTCAATGAAAAGAGGTGTTGTTTCCCTATTGGCTTCGAGGCCCCGAATAATACGATACAACTGGAACAGAATGACTTACGGGAGCAAAGCGAAATAATTTAATGTGGTTGAATAAAATAGAATAGTTATATAGTCATGAAATTGCTCTCCAGGATTCGAGGACGTTAGTGAATTAGTATTTTGGTAAATTAACGACATCTGCAGTTTGATCAACTGGCTCTTCAAAGCTAAGCAAATTCCGGTGGGCTTATCTGGAATTCCAGGCAGGGATATTGGTCTCGCCACCCGTGTTACTAGTGTTAAATGGAAGCCAAGTACGCTTGAGACGACTGGAAACGGCAGGATACGAAACGAGATTGAGTTTTATGAAGCTTCAAGAGTAGGCAGTTTAGGGTTAACATCTGAAACCCGACACAACAAGACAAAGCCAGTGAACTTGTCCAAAGTCCTCAACTAGTCGCATCTCCAAAGCTTAACTTCGCCGGCGAACTATGGCGCCCCTATAGAATGCTTTGACCTCGTCCCTTAGACTGCCTTAACTTGAGGATGCCTCTTTAGTAACATAATGTGATTTCTTTCATAGAAATAATTCAAGATTTCCTAGCTTTTTGGGGACTTAGAACTGCGTTAAGGCGTGAGTTATAGGAACTTAAATAACATTCTAGTGATTCTACTTAACATAACATACTACTTTACACACATACTGCTTTACATACTACTCCCAAATACTTTCGGGATAGGCAAATTACCGTAAAGCTGCAGCCAAAGTTGAAATAATCTAAGAAGACTGTATTTTTATGTCATCTCAGGTAGAATTCTACATTACTACATTTTTTTTTGGGGGGGGGGGAGAGGGGTCATGTGAAGTGCGAAGCAAGTTGGATTAGGAAGGGCCGTGTATCCTCCAGAGTACGGGGACTCGGAAGAGGATGCCGACACTTAGCAGTCTGCCTTGAACTCTGGAGATGTCACCGTCACACTTTGGTAGATTCGATAATAATTAGCCGCATTTCTCAAGTGGTGTGGGGACTACGCTAAGTGT
Source organism: Parhyale hawaiensis (assembly GCA_001587735.2). Lineage (NCBI taxonomy): Eukaryota > Metazoa > Arthropoda > Malacostraca > Amphipoda > Hyalidae > Parhyale > Parhyale hawaiensis. The sequence continues at coordinate 6,365,354 of LQNS02276866.1, forward strand.
GGTGCGGCACAAATTTAGAACGTAAAGTAGTCTCAACAATATCATATGTACAATAGAGTCGGTAGATATTGATGAATATTTGCCAAGTACCTATTTGTCAGTCATTTTTGCCTATGCGGTGTTAAAAAAAATGCTTTAGGGTAGAAGTCCTGTGCGGTATTTGAAGCACTCAGAATAATATCCATACTTTGAGAAGGAAGTAATCTGTAGAATTTTATGGATGTACGCGTTAAAATTGAATATAGTTCGCTGCATGGTTTCTCATATGTATAGTTCAAATTCGAAGCCTGACATGACTTCTTAAAAAAAATTGTACACTGATCTCAAACTGTGGTGCTTTTTGACAACTAAAATCACGGTAATATTTACAACCATATGACTCCTATTTCCATTTAATAGCATTACTATGACTGAATTGTTAATTCAGATAGCTGAAATCAGAACGAAGCTAGAAGGACTCCATCATTTCTCGCTACAATTCAGAGATAATGAATGAATATCATTCATTCTGACGACTGATATCATAACGAAATTAACAACAAATGATCCATTTCTCACTTTAATTCTAATAATATGAATGAACATTCATTCATTCACGCTGACGACTGAGACCAGAGCAAAATTAGGGACCTCTGAATCAAAGCAGTCCCGACTGAGGCGAGGAAGTGCTGCAAAAAGACAAGAAGAAGAAGTAGATAAAAAACTGATGACTGCGGAGCACGCGTTCCGGTGGTGCGGCAGCTAGACATTAGCTTGGGTGGAGTGCCACCGGCTGGGAACTGTGACGTCATCGGCTTCCGCTGTCCTCTTCCTCACCGCTTCCTCCTGCTCATCTTCTTATTTTCGCCATTGATCCGGCTAATTTCAGGCCCATCTTTATATTTTCATCACGACCCTGCTAATTTGAGGCGGATCTTCCTATTTTGCCATTGATCCAGCTACTTTCAGACTCATCTTCCTTTTTTCACCATTGGTCGGGCTAATTTCAGGCCCATCTTCATCTTTTCGTCACGACCCTGCTAATTTGAGGCGGATCTTTTTATTTTTGCCATTAATCCAGCTACTTTCAGACTCATCTTCCTTTTTTCACCATTGGTCGGGCTAATTTCAGGCCCATCTTCATCTTTTCGTCACGACCCTGCTAATTTGAGGCGGATCTTCTAATTTTTGCCATTGATTTAGCTAATTTCAGACTCATCTTCTTATTTTTGCCATTGATTGAGCTGATTTCAGATTTATTTTCGCCATTGATAGAGTTAATTTCAGACTCATGGTCTTATTTCCGCCATTGATTCAGCTAATTTCCGAATCGTTCATTTTCGTCGCGATCCAGCTAATTTGAGGCGGATCTTCTTATTTTCGCCATTGAATCAGCTAATTTCAGACTCATGTAATAAATTTCCGTCATGATCCAGCTAATTGCAGGCTTTTCCTCTTGTTTTCGTTATTTACCCCGTTAATTTCACGCTCATCTTCCTATTTTTTCATTGATCCCGCTAATTTCAGGCTCATCTTCTTTTTTTATAGATCCAGCTAATTTCAGGCTCATATTTTCATTTTCGTCATTGATCCTTTTAATTTCAGGCTCGTCTTATTATCTACTTTCCATATTGATAATGTCATTTTCGTCATTGATCAGACTAAATTCATGCTTATCTGAATTCCATCATTGATCTAGTTAATTTCAGGTTCATCTTATTATCGTCGTTAATATTGATAATTTCATGCCCATTTTCGATTTCATAGTTGATATGGATAGTGTTATGATCATTTTCTTGCTTTTCATGTTCATATAGCTAATTTCAAGCTCATCTTTCAATTTTCATCATTCATCTGGCCATGCAATTCCACACTCACCTTCTTATTTACGTGATCGATATGTACAACATTCATGCTCATCTGATTACCGTTATTGATCAGGTCAATTTTTTCAGGTTCATTTTCCTGTTTATATAATTCATCTGACTATATTTGCTTTCATATTCTAATTTCCGTCATTGATCTGGATATTATCATGCTCATTGTCCTCTATTTGTCATTTGTCAGCTTTTTTATAGGCTCATCTTATTACCTTGGTCATTGATCTGGCAACTTTCATCATTTTCCTCATGGATTTTACTAATTGTATGGCCTCCTATTTTCACTGTTAATCCTGCTAATTTTCTCCTCGACTTGATCCGTTTTTCACTAATTTTACCCTAGTTTCTGGCGCATTCTATACCTATGGCTAACTTCCTATTCCCATTAGCCCTTTCTTCTCTGTGCAGTGAGGACGTTGCTTGACCTCTGGGCCTATTCATTTTGATAATCATTAATGGACGTCTCCAGACTAATATTCATTAGGCCAAGCAATCGGCAATGGTCGAATTAGTGCCTGATGAAGGCACTATCTCTATCAGTGCCGAAATCTTGGCCTGTAAATATAAGTCTGAAGATGTATTTAATCATTATCAAAATTTCCTTCTCTATGGTCCTACAACTTCGTGACTAATGAAGATAATTCTTAAATCACCCAGTTTCCATAAGAAATGCCCCTTGTTCGGCTCTTCTGATATTTTATGATGCCCCTAGCGCTTACAGTCTCTAAAAATCACATATCTAGTTTAAATATAAAATTAAAACATATGAAAAGTTCTCTTCTAAAATCGCTTTTAAATAATCGCTGACAGTTGCTGCATGCTTGAATATGCTAATGGTGTTCTTTTCTTTTAGATATATAGAACTTCTATATATACAGCACATTAGGGCTTCGTAGGGTTCGAACCCCGGACTTTTGTCCTGCACGGCACAGTGGCATCAAACGAGCTAAGAAAGCGAAAAGGCACGCCACCTGTCGTTCACAACAAAGTACTGCCACCCAACTCTCCTCAACTACAACGAGAATTTAACTTGGTGAACTTTATTCTTTCTGTGCATGCTGAAACTTTTCACAAAATTACAAATTACCATCCAAGCCTTTTAAGAAGCAGCGAGATGTCAAATATGCTATGTCATCTTTCAAATACTTATCATGTATTCACTTCTCAACCGTTTGAAAACTTATAATGGCAACTAAAAGAAGAATTTTGTTTGGTTCCAAAGGAATGAAAAATTAATAAATAATTATGGCATTCGATTTATCACATTAGCTGATAATGGGAAGAAAAATGTCAAAACGCGGACATAACATATCAATATATAATTGAAAGTATGACATCACAACTTCCATTATCAAACGCTCTAAAACTTAGTGAATCAAAGACATACTTTGAAATAACGCAATTTGGCGTGGCAAAAAGTATAAACATACCAATAAAATTATCTAATTACAAAATAATACTAGAACTAAGTACCCAAAAACATACATAATATCAATGAAACTCAATATGTGGTAAATTATTACTTAACCCGTAAGTGTAGATGAAGGATACTAGAATAGACAACTACATCAAATATGACAGTTACGTACACCAAACAGACTTACAATAATACCTGCCTTGAAGGAAAACAATAAATTTACAAGGAAAAAGCACAAAAATACATGCATAACTATCACAGTAAAGAGGTGCAAGCCTATCTTAACACTTCAAAAAATAAAATAATAATAAAATTAGCACTGTGAAAATCAGTAGGCTCTTATTACTGTACAACAATGCAGGAAATAAATACCACAGGAAGAGATAAAGTTAGAGTACATTGCTTCAATTAGTGAAATACAATAAATAATGCTGTTATAAAAAAAAGCTTATGTTAATACGTTAAGGGAGAAAAGAAGAGTACCTGTGTTACATGAAGTAAACTTATGCTCATACATTGACGGAATGTAATAAATAGCACCTATCAATACAGTAGGAGTAAAATAATACATTAATTTACTTGAAAAACATTCAGCACGAGATTGGACCAACAGGGCCGTCGTTGTACCAGCACCAGCGCGAGGTTAGACCAACAGGACCGTCGTTGTACCAGCACCAGCGCGAGGTTTGACCAACAGGACCGTCGTTGTACCAGCACCAGTGCGAGGTTAGACCAACAGGACCGTCGTTGTACCAGTACCAGCGCGAGGTTAGACCAACAGGACTGCCGTTGTACCAGCACCAGTGCGAGGTTAGACCAACAGGACCGTCGTTGTACCAGCACCAGTGCGAGGTTAGACCAACAGGACCGTCGTTGTACCAGTACCAGCGCGAAGTTAGACCAACAGGACTGCCGTTGTACCAGCACTAGCGCGACGTTAGACCAACAGGACTGCCGTTGTAGCAGCACCAGTGCGAGGTTACACCAACAGGACCGTCGTTGTACCAGTACCAGCGCGAAGTTAGACCAACAGGACTGCCGTTGTACCAGCACTAGCGCGAGGTTAGACCAACAGGACTGCCGTTGTACAAGCACCAGCGCGATGTTGGGCCAACAGTCCAGTCAGATATTATCGTCATATTAGGTTTATGCATAATGATATTAAGTTTTAAACTGCATTTAGGCTTCCGTTTCCTGTCAACGTGTATGGTCGAAATTGCTACACGGAGACGTAACTGCTTTTAAGTTGTATAGTATGACTTTATTCACGCTTGGAGTTAATGAAGTTGTATAGAAACGTACTTAAGTTGGAATATCTGGTTCAAGTTCCCGTTCTAGCATCGGTATGAAGTTCAGAACTCCTGACCGCTGTGAGATGCAAGCCTAACGCGCTAACGCGCACGTATGACTTAAGCTTATTATTATTTTTTTTTTGTTTCGAAACAATTAGTCGATAGCAATAGTTAGGATAGCTAGGTTCGCCCATCCTATCCCACAGTTTTTAATTCATATATAACCGCACTTTTTGAGTTAAGGCTAGTATCTTCGCCACAGCACCTACGTTAAATAGCCATTTCTGTATGGTGCCGCAACTATATGGGCGGATAATATTATAGAAAAAATATCGCTGTTTTCGAAGAAAAACCCCCTATAATTAAGGGCGACGTCAAAGCAAAGTTAGGCGTATATTCGCTTATAAATGTATTGATTTTCTTCTGAAAGCGATGAAGACTCCGCTCATGTTATAGGTGAGAAAAGCGTACATATCCCGACGATGTAGAGCCGATAATTAAAGGCGATTTTAATCGTTTGGACACTCTTGGTACCGATAATTACCGGCGCTGCCGACGATAATTTCTGACTGAGAAGACCGTCGCTGCATCAGTGTGAGATTGGGCCAACAGGGCCGTCGCCGCAACAGTACGGAGAAGTAGATCTACAGCTCCATGGGATTTTTCCCGTGCTCTTAGCTTTGCCTCCTGACCGTGGGCATTGGAAAATATCTCTGCATTTATTTTGCGTTGGATTTTAAATGTTTGGAACAAATGCCGTATCTCTATTTTCGTTGTGCATATGTATGAGCAATGATTTAGTATTTAAAGACGTGCTCGTATACAACTTATATCGGAGTGTGAATTTTTCAAATATGCCTGCTGGACAACCAGATAGAAGATGTGAGGGTTAGGAACTCACTGATTGCTTTGGCACAATACTCGAATGAACTTCTTCCCTACTGCAAATTGTTCATTTTCATATTCTGTTATCCCTCTCAGTCATGCCTCACCCTTCCCATCTCTAAACAATATCTCTAAAATAAATAAAAAAGATTGTTATAGCATTCACAGTACGAAAATAGAGGCCAAGTTGCAGCAAGAGACGTGCAGCACCCTATAATTACTTTCTCCGTAGCAATCTCGATAATGGCGGAATAATTACAACAAGTGGTGCGCATATTGCTGCCCCTCAATTTTCTGGTCTCATGTGCGCAGTAGTAATTTTAAATGAAAGTAGAGTCCAGCAAATGTGATGCGCATTGCTGTTGCCTTTCAAATTATTGTTCTTGTTCTCATAATTGTGGAATTAAGTGACAGCGAGGTCTAGCAAGTGAAGCGCAGCACTGTTGCCTTAGATTATTGTTCCCACATGCACAGTATATATGGAAACGATGCGCAGCACAACCTCCTCAAATAATTTACTTCACATGCGCAGTTCTAGAAACAAAGAAAGAAAGTCATATATCTTCTCAGCTGGATGTAGTGCCCAACACGTTAGGGACGCAGCCCCTTGAGATATATATATATATTTTTTCTAAAAGTTAACATTGGGAAAATATTCACAGTTGGCTTCTTAACTTTACACTAAACAATAGTCACTGTCAGCAATTGACAGTGTGTTACTGACAGTGTACTACTAACTAAAAGTAGAGTTGTAATAGCTCAGACGCAGTAGTATTGCCCCAAGTTATTTTTCTCAAATGAGTAATGGAAAAAAAAGTGATGTGCAACTCTGCTCCTGGGCGAAGATCGGCGTTTAGGAGCGGCAGCACGCGCTAAAGCCGCCGTTGCGGGGTCCAGCACTGCAGCTGCGGTCACAGCTGAGGTCGGTCTCGGAGTAACTCATCTTTGTTAAGCATTTCCAAGCAGCAATTTAGGAGCCTTTGGCCCAGAGCAGTCGTCCGAAGACCATTAGCGAACAGGTGGTAGCTGGAGGGGCTGCAGAAACGGCACAGAAGATGATTAACACATTTACGATGGTCGTATGAGCGACAAATGACGGTCATAACGACGACTCTAGATGCTCTGCGTGAATTTTATGACGTCTGCGTGTCGTTGAAGAACAAGAATATCGAAGGGCGTCTTCTGAGAACTGGGAGGCGCGCGCCAGCTTTTCGAAAACCTTCTCTCACGTGCACAGTTTTTTGTTGCTCTTCGGAAAAAAGCCGTTGTGGATCTTTGACTTTTTCCCCACTTATTAATTGATAACCACGATCAATTCTTGTTCGGTTTTTGATTGATATCATGTCTAGAAAATTAATTTCAGATGAAACTTTCTTACGGTCGTTAACTTTATTACACTATATACTCAATAATTAAGAGCCAAGATGAACTTCTGGAATAGCATTTAGATAAAATATCGAACCAAAAATTGTTGGGATATAATTTGAGTTGTAGCACAGACTAATCTCCACAAATTAAGCGCCTCGTCACACGTGCTTCCAGTAGGAATTGGCTCCTGGGGAATGTTAATTCTGTGTGTGGTAAAAAGGATGTAGACCGTAGATAACCTGCTTCTTGCTGCTTCTGTTGGAGCACTGTGCTGGGTTTGGGCTGCTGCTAATCATCTTCGTTTGATCGACCGAATTCTCAATGCAGCTGGTCGGCTGTGTGCCCAGAATAATTTGGTGAATTCGTCCATTAGATGGAGAGTTCCGGGCCGTTATAGCTACTCTATAAGGTTCACAGCAATGAGGATCATTGGTTGCATTCCTGTGTCCCCGCCCCAAGGTCCTTCGAAGAAACACACGAGTTACAGCTAGTGCCCGTCCTCTTACTTTGGAGGCTGTTGGTTGGCACATTAGTTAGTTCCGCTGGTGTTTCACACTATCATCTGTGCTTCCATGAACTTCGTTTCCAGATTCCGTGTTCAACCAAGTAGGAATGAAAGAGCTCAAGTCAGCCGTGAGTGGCTTACTGGCTGACTATTCTTAGCAGCGCTTGGGCAGTCCGGGGTTGGTCACTGCTCCATTTACGTAGCATTTCGCTTTAATTATAAGTTTAATTCTGACTAAATATATAATATTTACTCTACATCACACATTAGACGTTTCATAAAGTCGCTACTAATCCTGTAATGTCAATTAGATGCGACCCTTCTAGCAATAGGTAATGAACTAATTGTTACAACTCAATATAGATAGATTTCATTACGAATTTCAGTTTTGACTAACATATTCTTTATTTATTACAGCATACAATTGATCATTCCCTCTTAAGACAAAAGCAACACAGAAAAAATCATTTTCTATGCAGAACAGCACAGTACTCAGTATTGTAGCGCCAGATATCTAGGTTCCATTTCTTTCCTCATTAAAGACTTCTTGGTATTAAATACCATAAATCAAGGCCCCTGGGGCAGCCTAGTATTAACAATATAACTCCAGGCCCTAGGGCAGTTTAGTATTAAATACCATAAATCCCTGCCATAGGGCAGCTTCATATCTATTATTCAATATAATGAATCGACGTGATATAGGGCGGAGTAGTAGTAGTAAATATCAGAAATCGGGCCATTGGGCAGCCTAGTATTAAATACTGTAAATCCAGGTCTTGTAAGTATCATAATAGTAAATACCATAAATCCCGGCCGTGTCGGCAGCCCAGTATTGAACTCCAAAAATCCAGGCCCTGATGGCAGCCTACGTAGTATTAAATACCATATCAAATAACTTGGTTGGTACTGGTATTTCAAAATGACCGCTGCACGTTAACTTGTTCTTTCCTCTTTATCGGACAAGTTAACATATATGGTCACTTCTGTGCAGCTATTTATTCCTTTGAAAGCATTGTTCAACCTCCCAATAAAGGGTTAAAGTGACCTAGTAACCTCGTGCTGAACAGTACTTCAAGTGACCCTATCTAGAACTAAGATTTCCGGTTTCTCAAGCGCCATCGGCTTGGGATTAACGCCTAAAACTTCACCCAAAGTGATGACTGCTCCCGCCTTCTCCCGTCATCCCGTCAGAACACTCACAAATGAAATTCTGGCCAGGTTAAAAACTATTCAGCGTAGATTTTCTCGACCACACTGGGCGAATCGAATATGCCAAATTATCACTATAAAATATTAGACCACAAACAAAATACAGTGACGATACCCTACTTCAAACGTCTTATTTCTCGAACAATCCGTTATTTCAGATGACAATTTGACCAAAAAAAAAATAAAAAGGGGAATTCTCGCTCAAAGGCATTTTCGTTGCTCAAACCCCAGGGACGTAATGGTTTGATATTTGTTTGAGAATTCGCTATAGTTACCTGTTTACCTCCACGTTCGTTATTCGCGCTCCCCAGTGAACAAACTGCACAGAACTGAACTAGGTGACACTAACTAACTAATTTACATTGTATGAAATTGATATGCCTCAACTCCAAAATATACATGTAACCCATTTTAAATTAGTTCCACGTAATTACTTTTCACATCACAATTTTCTGTTGGATAATTCAAGCGCTTTCTCCCTGACACTACGCTACTCCTAATATAGAAAATGCCAAAGAATGAAATGTTAATTTCTTTTTAAAATAAGTATACAAAAACACATCCATCACTACACAGTGCGTATGTTTTACATATATATTTTTTTAGAAGTCTAAATGTTAACAGTACATGCTCGTACACATCCTAGATTAAGTATGAAATAATTTTTTTAAACCATATTTTCTCTCTCGGATTTTCACAAAAATTAGATCAAGAAAAATATCTTGCATTAATTAAAAAAAAACATTGGTTCTTTTGTGCTTTTTTTTACTTCGATCAAGATACTGTGATTGCAAAAGACGGAAAATCCTGTAAATTTTCAAGACACTACACAGGTGGGCAAAAAAATAAAAAAAGAGATGTATAATGAAAACTATGACTAGTTGCACTTTCAAAACACTGTGTTGAAAATATTGACGCATACAAAAGCCAGAAAATACGCACTCAAAACACTGGAATCGTACCTAAGATAGACAGCGGTGAGCAAATGAACTTTCAAAACACCGTGGTTCCACAAAAACAACACTAGGTATAATATGGAGAGTTGACGGACGTCCAAAACCGCCACCCTGGCAGACTGCGATGAGTAGGACTTTCGAAACAATGATGCTGACGTTAAAACTGCTTTAGATTATCCAACAGAGAGTAGATGGCCTTCCAAAACACTGATTGCTGGTAGACTTCGGTGAGTTGAAGAATTTTGGGAACACTTGTGTTCGTACAAAACCTACACGCTACGTGACGGGGAGCAGATGAACTTTGAAAACACTGGTGTTGGTAGAACAAATTCACTTTAAAAATACAGGTTTTCGTACACAAAAAACATCACTTGGTATACGACAGCAAGTAGACGAACTTGCAAAACACTGGCACTCGAGCAAATCTACACTAAGTACAAGACGAGGCGTAGATTCCGTTCCAAAACACAGAGACAAAAACCGCCTCAGGTAGATGGCAGACGGTAGACAGGCAGATCGAGAAGGAGAGAGAGAGAGGGTCCATGTTTCTCTCACAAGTTCAGTAGAAGAACAAGTGATGAGACTCCACACTTGAGGGCATTCATGGTAAGGTCCAGCGAGTCTAACGAGCGCTTCATCGACCAAGAGTAAAGGAAGGTAAAAAAGACTGGAAGTGGCGTGCTCCGGTGTGCCCCGG
>LQNS02276866.1:6455197-6474540 GCA_001587735.2 Parhyale hawaiensis
TTGTCGAGGTCTTGCTTCAGAAGCGCCGCTCTCTACAGACCCAGTCGTTTCTGTGTTTTGGACTTGTCTCACTGATGAAGATGCCTGCCGATAGTCAATATTTCTTGAGCTTTAATAAAACTACAGATGACCTGTGCTAAATTTAGAAGTCTTATCTTGCTTGTATTTACAAGAAAGAACTGGTAGGCCTAAATCACAACTTAATTCTTTACCTGCACTTGTCTTGCTGATGAAGATGTCGACCGATAGTCAACACCGGTTAAACCAAAAAGAAAGAAATACAACATACATTCTATTGCAGAAACCTTATCTAGCGTGTATTTACTGGAAAACCCTGGTAGGCAGATAATAAGATGCGCTACATTTTTGCCCGTAAATCATTAGATTTTAAAAAAAGTAAAACAAGCACGGAGTCAGGGAAGGTATAAATAGACACGCTCTTCCAGATTTATTGAGTAGAGAAATGCTTACCTCCCAGTACAAGCGCGTTCTTACCGAAATCACTCACTGCAGTAAACAATAATTCCTTATCGGGCCACATCTGATAATCGTCTGTAATTTTTCGATCGCGGTGAATGCTTGATACTTTCTATAAAATTCTATGAGTATGTCCAAGTAGGATAGCTGTATATTACCTATACAGTATACTGTCAATAAATATATTTCTACAATAACTTATATATACATATTTTATGTACTTGTTTTTAGTCGTTATATAGCAAATATGTGGAAATGCGCGTAATGTATATACTGCATAACTCAGAAGCACTGAGGGACATTGAGCTGCGGGCTAAAGGAAGCATATATTACCTTACTCGCCTATAAAAGGTCTATGAGGCGGCAATTTACGGTACTGTACTTTTTTCACAAATAAATAATGGCTTTTTGTAGTCACAGAACATGATATACAGGCATAATACAGCACATATTATGAAACAAATGCGAGGGTGTCTAGACAACAGCATGTTGTGTGGGTGCACTCTGGTGGTGGTGTCTGATCAGAGCTCTTGGGCAGTCGGAATGAGGTTGTGAACTTGTGCTATGCTGCGGGTTTTCAATGCTGGAGATTTTCCTTCTGGGCTCATCTATACTGTGGGTCTTTTCGTGTGGGTTTTTCTATGCCGTGGGTTTTTCACAGCTGTCGGTTTTCCGTGTGAGTTTTTCCATGCTGTGGATGAGGTATCAATATCACCTACTAGGTATATTTTGACTTTACTGAAGCAAATAAAAATGAAAAAGCTGGCAAGAGAGTTTAAATATACCGACAGAATTTCCAAGAAAAACTGCGCATTGGACCTCAGAATAAAACGTACACTCAATATGGAGCAGCGTGTCTCATAACCGATACTGCAAACAGTGCCATTTCTACGATAAACCAATAAACTAGTTGGTACTTAATTAATTGTTAGGTTAGTGAAATCCCTCACTAGAGAAACAATTAAATGAACAGCAGGAGCATCGTCACCCGATTAGAAAATCACAGGCATTTACCAGATGTCTAGAGGGTGCTATGTAATATCGGAAACTTGCCTATCAATTTCCTTCTAGATTAAGAGTTCCGGTTAGGCAAAACACAAATCGATAACCGCACTGACTAACACACTCACAACTGTTTACATATTCTCTTAAGACAAAAGCAAGCCTCTTGGCGGAAATGCCAGACTGAGTTCGAACAAAAACTGCGGCCGTGATGATGACGTCAGCACCGACAGCGCATTTGGACGTTGAAGCTTAAAAGCTTCCACGACTTTTGTCTTTTTACGGTACTACTGGCGGACCTCCCAGTGACTACAAGTTCTTTTTAACTGTGAAAAGTAACATTTTCCATTCACAGTAAATATGAAAATTATGAAATTATGAAAACTAATAATAAGCTTCTTGGAGAAAATTTTTAGAGCCACGCAATGCAGCATTTGTACTCACAACATGATACAAAGATATGCAGACGCATAGTATTCATCGCTCATTTATATTAATATTACCGTATCTTTGCTACCGATTTTAAACTTGTATCGAGACGGCGCGCGAACGGCTGACCCTCGCATCAGGTTGTGAGTGTGATTGCAAATGTAGCCCCGGCATAAAGTACTATCGCTTTCCTCACGTGGCCAACAATATCTAACCAGATTAGTGGAAAAATTCTGGCAACTTTTAGTGTATTTACGTCAGTATATATTTTGTCAAATATTAAAATCCATACAGGCGTATTTTCTGGGAGAAAACAGAACAAGCGTCCGCGTGAAAACCCACGACCCGCAGCATATCAAACTCCTCATGGTTAACGTCTGACAGGTACTGAACCGAGGCCTACAAAACACAACTTTGATTGAGACACAGCGGGGGCACCCGTTACTGTAGACTCTACATCCTCGCTTCCGCAGTGCTTCAGCTAGAAATCCAATCGTATTAGTTTCAAGTTCCAGCCAACACGGGGTAGCTAGCTGTCAGTAAAATGAAATCGATAAATCGAGATATAATGTCGGTGAAACGGTTTTTTTTTTTTTCATACGTTTAATACGTGTAACAAATTAGTTTCTTGATTAAGTTTATTACGGAAAGTTTTGATTCTGTAAAAACCGTTGAATGCCAGGTGCTTCAGGTGACTGCGTACTTGATGAAGTCCTTTACTAGTTGCCCAAAGATTTTCATCTTTTAAACTTAGAAATAGTTTTTCAAAATAAAGGAATTAGTGATGGTAAGTTATTTTCTTTGACCTACATATGGACTATAAGATACTGGCTCAACTGCTTTCCAACATGAATTATTCATGTTAACGTCGATGAAAAGGGGTTTGCTTACCTCGCAAAATTATAATTATGAAGAAAACCGCTTATATTGTTGTACTCACTATAATTTTTTTTTAATTTGCAAGAAGCATCAGCCCTCAATACAGGTAACTGTTCACCGGCAAATAAATTGTATGATCGTACTAGAATATTTTAGTGTAGTAGATACGATAAGATAGACAGGTATTCATAAGCAGTGTAATATTTATGAACAAATCCATATATTCACGAAAACGTTTTTGTTTTAACTAAAAATATTTCTTAGCACAATTTTAAAATTTTGTTTGTTGTCTTAGCTTATGTGCAAGTATTTTTTTAACGTCTTCTATCGCCCTTAAGATTCGCTTGCCACTTCTAGTGACCGGTCAGGTTCAGCTTAGTCAGTCCCAGTAGCGCTATCGTCTCTCACGACGATTTGTGGGCGTGTTTGTGTACGCAGATCGTGTGCGCGTGAGCGGCGTTCACGTTGGTGCGCCGCGCTGCTCGCTGATTATGTTGGGTTAGGCTAGGTAATGTTGGGTAACGTTAGGTAACGTTAGGTAACATTAGGTAACGTTAGATAACGTCAGGTAACGTTAGGTAAGGTTCGGTAAGGTTAGAATGGTTAGATTGGGTTAGGTCGGGTTAGGTTAGGTTGGGTTAGGTTAGGTTAGGTTAGAAGGTTAGGTAAGGAGGTTAGGTTAGGTAAGGGTAGGTTAGGTTAGGCTAGGTTAGGTTTGCCTAGGTGGTGTTCATTTTAGTGGTGGCGCGCGCAGGAAAGCTTACGTGAACGCAAAATCGTCGTGAGAGACGATAGTGCGTCCCGGTACAGAATGCGACCTTCGTCAATGTGTATGTTAGGTGAGAGGAGACTAGGTTAGAATATTTTAGTTAAGAATAGAAAAGGCGGACGAAGAGGTGCCTGACGTAAGTCATAGACACACCTGCCTGCATCTCCGGTAGGCCTTATGCAATACTAACACATCTTAGCCTATGGTGTCATCCATTATCTTCTTTAAAAACATAAGGACTTCGATGCAGCACCGGAAGAAGCAGCAGAAGCTCCTGAGATAGCTGAGTTTTCGGTCTGCAAGTGGGTTTTCCGGGTTCTCCTTGGATAGAATTTCTGATGACCTGCGAGAGCGCCTCGAGGTTCCGGTCCCAGTTTTTGTCCCAATCCTGACCCGGTCGCATGCCTCTGTCACCAGCACAGCTTGTGAGAAACTACATGGGCATTTTTAGGGTCTACATCATACGCTCGTTGCACTAAGAACCTCTTCATGTAGCAAGTACGCGCAGTGAGTCAAAATGAGAGCTTAACTCTGTTTTTTCCATAGATTTTTTTTCAATGCAGGAAGTAAATAGCGCAAACCTCATTTTAGAGCCTGCATGATACATTCGTTGTATATGAACATATTCAAGTCGTTCATCTTTTGTAGAATCTCAAAACGAGAGCTTAACAGTTCCTGCCCCAGACTGTGTTTGCACGACACAAAGGTTTGTTTTACCCGTTATAGTAACGTAAGAGAAAGCCACCGTATCCAAATAACCCATTCTGTTGTAAATAGGAGTAATTTCAGCAAAGCAGTTACACCATCGTTACGTAATACTCTTTTTTTAACGTCTGCCTCTCCGACAACAGAGTTTTCAAAGCAAATCCCACGTTCTTTCGTGATAGTAATTAAGTGGTTCTGGTACTTCTCCGTCGTGATTGCTATGAGTTGAAAGAAAGTAATTAGAGTTGCAATTTCCAGACATCTATGAGTATTTTCTAATGAAGTTTTTGCGGAAGGCAATGTATGGTGACGGGTTGCTCTTCGAGCAATACTTCCTTGACTTAATACCAACCCATAACCATGATACCCGGTCACTATGGGATTTAATTACCCGCAAGTAAGATTAGAATTGCAACGGCGAGCAATAAGATTTCAATGTGTAAGAACCTACAACTCAACGCCCTCCAATTTAAGAGAACCCTTATCGGAAAGTACCTTTAAGGCTAGGTTCAAGGAGTTCACATTGAGGAAGTATAATGATCCATAAATATTGAAATCTTGGAAACTCTGATACTACGGTATTCAGCAATAATATATATATATATATATATTCATAATGTTACTGCTGAGCGGAAGGTTCCCGTAGTATTTATTGATATAGCTATAGGATACGCAAAGTGTAAGCGCAGCTTCGAAATCAACATTATACCGTATACTGGGAACCTCTGGAAACTGTTCAAGGTTGGCCCTATGAGCAAATATTATCATATAGAAAATTTAAGTACCTGATTTGTACCATCGTACAAACTTACGGGCTTGTGTTAAGGAGCTATTCCTAAGAATTTTTATACCCACATATATCTGTTGCAGGTTTTTGTGCATGGGTCACGACCTTGTTAGTTAGAACAAAAGTGAAGTTTATTGTATTGTAGTTGTTGAAAATGCATAGTGTATTTATGTTGAATATAAATAGTAGGACTTTCTAGCTTATAACATATGATTTTTTAATAACACTTTTTTAGATCTTTTAGGATAGTATAGATCATTTTAATGGCAAGCGCCCCATAAGCGAGTCACTTTTAGCAGGCGTGTCTCCATTTTTTTAACGGAATGATGTAGATGTTATATTTCGTTCAGGATTGTTAAATAATGAGAGATAAATAAATAAAAAAAAATACTACCTACGTCTGTCACAATACGCTGGGGATAAGAAAACAGCAGTGCTACCATGCATCGAGTGCACCCATTGCACTACGAAGAGGGATAGCTGATACTACCGGTAGCTCTCTCTTTTTGACACTGACTGATTGCCTAAAATTTTCTGATTATGCAGCTCTTCTTTTATATTTTGTTCTGGAAGCGCTAGTCGAGCGTACGTGCGCTGGCAGTGATTCATTGGGACAAGAAACCCAGGCTCAGTCTACCCTCGGACAGTGGGCCTTCTCGTCTACTCTAATCTCGAATATTTGCGTGTTTATCCCCAGTTCACACGCCCGTCTTCTGCCTTTAGTACATGCATCGCAGCTTGCGAATGTATTGCTGCGTCTGTTTAAATAAAAGAAGACCGCATAACTTTCCGAGTTCTATATAGTTTAGGTCTAGTCTCGGCCATAGTGTGTCGGCTGTTCATATCTCGATTAAATACAGGATTTAGCTACCTATTATATTTCTAAAAGAAACAATTGAGACCACAATGTGTCGGCTGTTCGCATCTCCATTAAATGCAGGATTCAGCTACCTATTATATTTCTAAAAGGAACAATTGAGATCACAATTTGTCGGCTGTTTGCATCTCCATTAAATGCAGGATTTAGCTACCTATTATATTTCTAAATGAAACAATTGAGACCACAATGTGTCGGCTGTTTGCATCTCCATTAAATGCAGGATTCAGCTACCTATTATATTTCTAAAAGAAACAATTGAGATCACAATGTGTCGGCTGTTTGCATCTCCATTAAATGCAGGATTTAGCTACCTATTATATTTCTAAAAGAAACAATTGAGACCACAATGTGTCGGCTGTTCGCATCTCGATTAAATGCAGGATTCAGCTACCTATTATATTTCTAAAAGAAACAATTGAGATCACAATGTGTCGGCTGTTCGCATCTCCATTAAATGCAGGATTAAGCTACCTATTATATTTCTAAAAGAAACAATTGAGATCACAATGTGTCGGCTGTTCGCATCTCGATTAAATGCAGGATTCAGCTACCTATTATATTTCTAATAGAAACAATTGAGTCCACAATGTGTCGGCTGTTCGCATCTCCATTAAATGCAGGATTCAGCTACCTATTATATTCTTAAAAGAAACAATAATTGAGACCACAATGTGTCGGCTGTTCGCATCTCCATTAAATGCAGGATTTAGCCACCTATTATATTTCTAAAAAAACAATTGAGACCACAATGTGTCGGCTGTTCGCATCTCCATTAAGTGGAAGATTTAGCGACATCTCATCAGCAGAAATGGTTCCCAGTTGCAGAGACCAGAAGTTCATTAGGAAAGGCTGGAGAGGCAGGTATGTATGAGCGCAGAAGCATTGACTTCAGCAACTCTTAACTTCATCAAGATCCTCCAATGGTTGTTCATAAATTGGGCAAATCGTTACGAAGTCGAGTGGAACGCTGGCACTGAACAAACCAGTTTCTTCCTTCACTAAGCTAGCAAAAAGCGTCCTTTAATATTCTAAGATTCTAATTAGCTTCGTGTGATTCGAGCGTGGAAGAATGTTAGCCGTAGTGGGCTTCTCGTTAATACCGGCTACGCACTGTTTTTTGCAAATACCTCTGATAAAGGAATCATTAAGTCTCTCACAGAAAGAAGGAGAGGCATTCCTCCCCAGGAGCTCTGGGCAACCTGTTCCTTCCACCATCGTCCTGGTCGCTGTCCAGTCTCAACCTCATATAATAAATTGTCCAGTGCCTCAATTGCTCCAGAATTCTTTTGGTTAAAACATACCAATTAATTCGCTGCCGTAATTGCTCATAATATTACAGTTTTTCATTAAATCAAATGAGATGTTAAGAGCACCAGTTATTAAATGAAAATTATACCAAAATAACTCAAGTTCCTTTCACGCAAGATTGTTCTTCAAAATGGAAATATCCTTTCCGAAAATCGGTCATAATGAGCCTATTTGTGCGCTCGACCGTACGAGTGAGAAATGATGGAAGATTCGTAGCTCATCTTTAATAACAACAACACGACATCAATAAAAAATTCCTGTATTCAAAGCATGGATGTCTTTCTGGTCAGCCTGCATATAATTAATCGTTGAATGTTATCAGATTATGGATAATTGCCTGGAAATTACGATAGGTTTTCAATAATCAAAATCATCTTATTGACAGTTGAAATCACCACAAATTCAATCAGTGTTTCTCACAGCTGAAGATTTCGCTCGAATCATGTCAATCAAAAATTAGAGCGCAGCTCTTATTAATTGCTTGAAAAACTTAAAGCCTTCACGTCTAAGAGAAGTCATTGACATGATAATTGTAATTATAATTTCATGACAACTTAGATGCCTCCCTTTCCCTTGCGCCGTGCCCCAGTACTAACCAGTCAACTTTGAAGTTCAAGTTCAAGTTGAATTCTTATTCGCCCTATGTAAATGAGGGCGTTTCATTGGTTTCCTATACCTGCATTAAGTCGTAATGCGTCAGTAATGAGTGTAATTAGTCAACAAGGTGGATGAATTAATATAATGGAAGACAGAATAGGGTGCCAAAGAATATTCACCAAGAATTGGACAGGTAATACGCTAAAAAATATTGAATCTACAACACAGTGGAAATAATTTTCAGTTCATGTTTTTCGAATCTCAAAAAATCCTCAAGAAAATAAAATATTCTGTAACAAGCACTATTTAGAACTATTTACAGTCAATAAATGATCGCAACATAGCTTGTTGTCTCTATTCAAGCACGACAACACTTTTGTACTTATGCAGATCCTAAATAATTTTCAAATTAGTATAAATTCTATATTATTACTACCCACTAATGTACTCTGTATCAAAAAGTACATTCAATCCAAAACACTAATTAGGACTCCGTTCTACCCATATATGCCGTCGACAAAACTACAAGACAATTTGTCGTCCCCACACAAACACGGAACACCAACACATTTGCTCAGGTTCTATCTTTTACATTTCCCAAAGAACAGAGCTGCAGCAAATTAACGTATTCAAATAGGGCGAATATTTCATAAGTCTGAGCTATTAGCGTCGCAGCTTAAACGTTTCTCCCAGTTTCTGCTAAAATTTCTATGTCCAGCTGCAGTTAACTCTTATTAAGCAATTAAAAGGCGCACCCACCGGTCCGGTTCCCACGAGTTTTCCAGTTTAAGGCAATTCCAGACATTCCTTATCGCACCCAGCAGATCGCTTTTTACCCCAGATTCCGACAAATCCTCCAGAAATGACTGCGTCTCTCAGCCACACTTCTTTTTTCCTCTAATTTGTTCATTTTTTGTCGCCAAGTTCTATCCGCGGGGCTCGAGGGCGAAGACGACCGCCGATATCAATGAATCTCCTATAAAAATTCTTCCGAAAAACTGGAAAACAGCGCGACTCACTTAATTCCTCGGCGGGCACGAGACCGAGGCACTTTTGGTGCAGTTCTCGCTAATTACGACCAGTCGGACAACAGTTTTTGCTTGTTTACACCAGATTCTTGCCAGTTTACCTGATCGTCGAGTTAAGGCACCTTCAGGTGCTTTATTGGACTTCTTTATTAGAAGTGATTAGTTGAGCGAGAGATACACGGAGCAATTGCGTCGGGATGGTTTTAATAGCAGCGGCAAGTGGTAAATGGAAGATTTTGTTGTTGTTTGTAAGCTACTTGTTAGATGAACAGTACATATACTACACTCTGTTAGAGATATCAGAAAAAATATAACGGATTTTTGTTGTTACTAGAGAATTGATGATTCAACTGGATAGATATTTAATTCGCCATCATGAAGAAACAACTTTTTTCTTTGTTAATAGAAAATTACGGCTTAGATGAGAAATTTTGTAGAGGTTGTGTAAAAATAGCAAGCAGCATATCGAATAACTTTTTGTTGTTGCTTGTTATTTATTCTTTTAAATGAGGAAAAAGTTTAAAGAAGAGCTCTGCGACAAATTTTCAGAGCAAGAATTATTTTTCTTTCTATATTGATTTAGCATTTTGAAAAAGTATTAAACTTTATTTGGAGAGAAAGGCAGTACGTAGTGATGACATTTAAATTGAACTCGCTATTGAATTAATATTTTCGGGTAAATAATAGTCACTGTGGAGAAATGAGTGACAAATCATCTTTTAATTTGCTCTTAATAGCAGCTTAGTATACGTTTAGGTAACAGCCTTTTTTTCGGAAATACGGTATGGGCGTTTGGGGCGTCATTGTTAGCAAACTTTATAAGCACGCAAGAAATTAATTACTGTATCAACGAACTACTACTTCGATGAACAGCAGAATTTACATTGGCGAGATCGTCGAACGTTCATCAATGTGTAAATATTTTGGGAATAAACGGCTACTATGATATCAAAAATGCATTTTACTGACAATTTCGCAAGCGAATGGGCTAATTATTGACTCAAGAAGATAATAATAATAACAGACTGTGACCTACCACTCACTTTACAATTAACCCAGTAACAATGAACATAGATATTCAATAACAAGAACAAAATGACAACAAATATTATAAACATTTCTCTAGACAGAGTTGAACATTATACCAACTGCAGAAAAAAGTAAGGATTAGACTTTGGTGGCGGTAATATCCATATACCTTATTGTCTGGACATAGATGCATAGATTGCGTACGATATGTGTTCGTTAAAGGGAAATGTGCGGCCATAATATGAGACACATGGTGGGTTAGATGAACGAGATTTGAGTGGGCGCTGCCACTTCTGGTAATTATTCAGACACATTATGCAAGGCATTATGTAGGAAGACCAACAATGCATGCAACTTTGGGTAATTACAGCCAACACAGTCAACTGCGGTGAGCTTATTAAAGAGTTATTTTCCTGAGGGAAAACTAAATTCTGATACGGTGGTATATGGTTAACAGGGGCTTGTTTATAAGATAATTTTTTTTATTCAGCTTTAGTTGATAATAATATTGTTCACTAATGTCTTTTTCCTAGGGTAAGGTCGGATTGTTCCAATTTTCAAGCAATAGCCTAAGCAAATGAAAAAAAAAATGCAGCCCTGTTATAGCTTCTAAAAACTGGCATATGGTCTCCTTCAAATGGGTGCCGAAATCAAACCATGGAGGCTGTACCAGTAAGAAACTTCACACCGTAGGCCTGGTTTTGCCCCTCAGAATCTTTGTGTAGTATTGGAAGCTAAGCAATTATTTTGAGTAGACAAAAAACTTACTTTACGGAGCAAGATTGAGTTTCTGAAAGAACCAGGGGTAACTGATTCAAGTTCAAAATCGCCTGAAAATCAATTGGGTGGATCAAAGCAAGTGCACCTAAATGAAGTTTTCGACAAGTCAATCTTCGAAGGTCTAATTTCGTCTCCCAATAGCACAAGACGTAAATGAATTGTAGCCACTGTATTATGAAAAGACCGAACTTACTGTTGTTTGACAAAGAGCAGGTCGCACAGCATTATCTCCAAGTGCCAGTATGTCGCAGCATTTGATTAGGGAACGTGTTATTTTAAAATAACGGAGGCGTAGGTGCTTCATGTCGGTTATGATATATCGATCATATTTTTTTTTAATTGGAATTAGGCCAGTTATAATGCTGTGTTTCCTTCAAAGTTCAAGTTACGGTTGTCTATGAAGTCATGAAATATTACACATATTGGTTATGAAGTTACATATGTTGGTTATGAAGTTATGTTGGTTATTAAGTCCTGAAGTCATGGACAGAATGTTTTGTCCAACCAACTCGTTCTATGTATGCATGAAGAAAATGTAGCCAATTAGGATGATTTCATTAACCATGACAAATGAAATACATTCGGCAAAATTAGGACTGATCGTCTTGGATCATCGTAATAATTTAATTCAATTATACAATTATAGCTTGTCCTGAATTTTAATACAGATGAATTTCTGCGCTCCCTGCCGTAATCTATTTGTGAAGAACAGCTGCAGCTTGATTTAAATTGGCAAAGCCTATTGTAAGGACAAATGTTTCTGGCACTTTAAGTAATGATAATTGATTTAGTTGTTTTCAGTCTATGAAAGTTAATCAAGTAAGTCGTTATTAATTGCAGTCCTCAACATCTGGGCGCTCAAACGCAGATTTGGACGGCAGAACTCGTCTCAGTTCCAATGTTATCAATAAACATTTCAGTTCTACGATACAGCCAACCAATGCTCGCCTAGCATTTACACAAAACTATAAATTATGCTAGACAAAAAGTCCCAAGAATCCCAGGGCCGAGCTCGACTGGAAGAAGTATCAAAGAATGAAGAAAATGTTGATAAAAAGCAGCGAGGTTGCATGGTAGTCTGGAGGCTTGCAGAGAGTAACCGCCATTATACTAAGAGATGGAAACAGGTTTTTCGGGAATACCTTGCAAGTAATTAGACGCTTTTATTGCTATCCCAGCATTCTGGATACAAGGAGGATAACCAACGTCTTTTGATAGGCTATGTATACAGAGCTCGACTTCCCGCATGGCTAACCTTTTACTGCACCATTAGACATAGTGTCGTGTAGTGCAGTAATTGCGGCCACCTGCATGGCTAACCCTTAAGTGCTCTAATAGACATAGTGTCGTGTAATGTAGTAATTTCGGCCACTTGCATGGCTAACCCTTAAATGAACTGACACAGCTGCCCTGTATCCCGAAATATCAAGAGCCACTTTCATGTCTGAAGCGTAAATTAATTAGCACATAAGACCAAACATCGAGTTTTCATTTCTCTGAAAAATTATTCAAAATCTTTTTTAGTTTACTATTTGCTGCAGGTTTCCAGCTAAATTTATTGATAATTACGTTCTTCTAACCTGAGAAGCATACAATATGTTTACTGTAAGGGTGCAATACTATTTCTGACGCATAGCAGCCCAAATCCCCATATTTAGGCTGACCCACCTCGAAAATAGGAGCACCAATAATCCTCCAAGCCCCACACTGCCTTCAGTATAAAAAAATATCCTTTTAGTCTACAGTAAAAATGAAAAAAAACCTTGCCATAACTCTACTTTTCCCAAATTTCATCATGCCCTCTTCCCCAATTCGCACAAACATTTATTTTCTTTCTTTCCACTGTTTTTTTTTAAATATCCTCATTCATTCTTTCCAGAAAATGAACAACCCTAATCATGCATCATTATATTTTTTTAAAACCAGAGCTTCTACCGTCCTTAAAAAGCCCCACTCCTCCCCACAAAGCAGCCCCCATCCCCAAATCCCCCGAAATTCCATAGCAACAGCCCCCCGGCCCCCCACCGGGGGCAGTTCACATACTCGTCCAATGTGGAAATTATTGGCATGCTCTGAGCGCCTCTCCCTTGCTGAGAGGCAAAAACAAACGCGGCAAAATTGACCTTTGCAAGACGCGCATTCTTTCCAGAGTCCAAAAAAGTCACCACAGTCCAGTAAATAAATCGGATCGAGACTGCGCACGGCCCCCTTGTGAGTCATTTAATATCATTAAGGACACGACGTTCCAAAATAAATGATGTATAATTGTCACTGTGCTTAATTTCGTTGCAGGTATTTTCTCCAGGTATGCAGTGTATAATAATATCATTATTAAATTCTCCCGGAGCTCGCACGAGGCGTTGAGCTATTAAGATACTTCTGGAAAGGATTTCTTGATGCGAGATGAAAGTTTGTTGTAGTGATTAAAAAACGAAAGTTGAGTGAATTTTTTATAGAACGACAGAAATAGTTTAAAAATTATCAAGAGTGTCAAGTGATGTAATATCTGCTATACGGATGTAACATTGAAATATATATAAACAGTTGGCATAAACCCCTTTTCCTAAACAAATGCTCTACATCAAAATAAATCAAAACAAAACCATAAAGCACCAAATCATATCTTGCAGACAAAGAAAGTGCTGATGGCTTTCCTATTAATATCGTTAAATCAACTTGAGAAAACCTTATCGATGTCAAGAGCATTTAGTTGAAAGGACTTCAAAACTTTAGAGCGCGAAATCCATGCAATCGTTCCTTACTCCAAATGCCAAGTTATTACAATCACAGCAAGTGTGCCAGAGCAATATTGTAATACCACCCTATAATAACCTCAAGCTAAATTAATAACTCTCAATCACTGTTCATGGCTAAAGCCCATATTTATAATAAGGTATCTGCTGCATCATTGTGGTATAACCTACACCAACCAACATAGTAATAAAACTGGAGTTCACAAAAATCTCTAAAAAAGAAAAACTCAGTAACTTCTATACCGCATAATCCTATTATGTCCAGCTAAGATGTAGTAAATGATATTAAGTGTACGGAAAAAGGCTAATGCAACTACTGCCAAAAATGCAAGTAACCTCTCTGGGCACTATCCTGACATCCCATAGAAAATCAAGCCATTAAAACAGAAGTTCGCTCAATAAAACAAGGAAAACAGATACTAAAATTCAAACAAGCGCCCTTGGGACTACCCTACCATCGAGAAAAGATAGGTATAGGTACACTGCCTTAAAAATGGCGTTCACTAACAAAACCCAATAAAAATACCGCAAAAAATCCAAACAACTTCAGGGGACTCTATCCCAGCACCGAGTGTGTATATAAGGCCTTAAACATGACGTTCAATAAAAATAACCATGAAAACTAGAGTCCAAAATCCAAACAACCTCTCAGCCACACCATCACAATGCCAAGCCAATCCTCCTGAGCTTATCAAGCTTTGCCTTCAGCTCCCAAGCTCAATTCAAAAGACTATCTGCAGCTTTCGGCTAACGAGTTTCTCCCCTGAGAATGCTTAGAAACTGCTGATATTAAGTTCGCTTAAGTCAATTAACATTTTTATGGTCATCAAATAGCCAAAATGAGCTACCTGAGACGGCCTGTAATGAGGATGCTAATGAGAGGCAGCCCCGGCCCTATACCATCCTCTGACGCGTGCAGTAAAACTTCTACAAGCTATAAACTCGTCTTAATTCCACACTACAGACCTTTGTCATTAGAATGTTCTTCTCTAACCTATTACATGAAAATCCTTTCGCTCATACGGCTCTAACCACTCACTGAGCCGAGGTTGGCAGTGCGATCACCGAGTTGCTTCTTGTGTAACAAATTCCAATTTAAAGTAGGTAAAGCTAATGATAGATGAAAATGTCTGCATCTTGCTGAAATTAAAAATTGCTAAAGAATGTCAGCGTTATTTTTTACATACTAAAATATGTTGTTGCTTCTTGTGTAATAATTTCCAATTTAAAGTAAGTAAAGGCAATGATAGATGAAAATGTCTGCATCTTGCTTAAATTAAAACTTGCTAGCGAACATCAGCGTTACTTTCTGCATACTAAAATATAATATACTAGAACATAGGTAATGAAGTAATATATTAGAGCAATCTGGCCAGTATAAGGTTTGTTCTTGAAAAATATAGTTTTTGTTCAAATGGTAACTTCTAAATTTACGTTCAACGGTAAAATATGTCTAATCGAACTTTTAATGTGACAGTGTTTTCAGTATAATACAATATTGTTTTATGGCTTATCCTCTTCCCGTCCTATACAGATTCAGAGTGTAAAAAAATTCATTCAAGACTTATACATTACTCTTCTATCATTAGAATAGGTACCGTATAAATTGTTTAATATGTATACATGTGAGGTTAAATTACTTCTGACATGATTTCATATCTATGTCGCACACGAAATGCAATTATTCTCCCATGAAAAGCATTCTTCTCTAATTTCTTACATTATTATTGCATGTTTTAGACACTACCGTATTGAAAAATAAATATACGTTCATGCCAATTAGTAAAACCATAAAATATCATCATCCGATGTCAAACCTAAAAATATCTAGTAAAATATTTATTAAATTTAATATTCGACTTCAACTATGTTCTTCTTCTTTTTCTTTTTGCTGAAAAAACAAAGCGTCAATTAATGCAATATTATCAACGTATGCATTTAATTCCACAGCTACTACAAGGTTATGGTGATGACAGCACGCACGCATAATCCTTTGACCTTTAAGTTTAACCAATAACTAAATAAATTATTTAGAACCAGCTGCTCGTGAAATTCAGTTTAAATGTGTTCTGCTGCTCATCTAATCTTTAAAGATCAAAAGCTACAGCACGCTCTATTAGAGTATATAGAAGCACGCAATACTAAACTACTGCATAAAATCAGCTATTTAAAGTTCTAAAAAATACATATTTAAGACAAAAATGGTATAGCGAATAGCTTAACCCATCCCAAATGAAGCAAACTTTAGTTCATAACTCATAGACAAAGCAATGCATCAAATACTTAGGCTCTAAGTTTCTTATTTGTGTGAAGATATAATATTTATATTGATACAGCATGCCCTATTGACGAACATCAAATCGTACTTAAATAGCAAGTAAGCATTAGCTGCAAAGCACATACACAGAGCAGGGACTAACTAAGGATTTAAGGTTCGTTAAAATGATAATGATGTCATGCATCCGCATACAAGCGCATCACTGACTCACTTATTATCTCAAACTGTCACTAAACTGCGGGATTTTTCCTTCACCATTAATTAGTTCAGGAATTTCTGGAGTACTGAGTCAGAGACGATGTTTTTGTGAGCACTTCTTTGTGTTTGAAGCTTAACATACGGAGGGCATTGCAGACATACTTGCTTCTCGATGTTTTGGGTGTTGTAGTTCTGTAGATGAAAAGTAGGTGGTTGGTTTCAAAGATAATTGTGCCCAAAAGTTTCAAAGTTCAAAGATTATTTCGACAAAATTTCTTAGAGAAATCAAACATTTAACTTCAAAAGTATTGAAGACTATAAGATTTGAGCCGTAAATTGCGGTCTAGATATGTGTGGCACATCGCAGAATTAACTCCAAAAGTGCTGAGGTCGAGAGATGATGACAGCAAAGTGAGAACAATGAGTGCACTTAGAAGGTTATTCTTGCATGTTTTTGCGATAAGGTTTCATTTCTGTACTACAAAGTTCAAAAAGAGATATTTGAATAGCAGGAACATAAATTCTTAACAAAATAATTAATAACTGAATAATAATTTCAGCATGTTAGAAGAATTGCTGTGGCTCAGTAAGAGAAGAAGTTTGATCAGTTCTCATGTTTGTATGATTGATAGTAACGAAAGTTGTTAAACTAGGCGTCGTGTTAAAAAAATTATAAGATAAAAACTTTACTAATGTAAAATGCGATTATCAATGTGAAAAACTGCTAAAACGTATTTGTAGACATGGTAGAAAAAAGGCAATATCAGTACGAGGTACCGACAAGACTGTCATTGAGCAATTACATAGCAAGCACGATATAATGCAATCTTTAAGTCAGAATCCTCCTCACAACAGCTAAATACATTATACAGAACACAGACAAATGATACGTTTCTCCCAGACCCGTAGCCTAATCATGATACCCCAAAAAAAAATGGAAATACGGGAATATAATATAATTATTATTTAAACACTAGACACTTGCTTACTACATTCCCATAGATTACTTAGACACATAAAAATAAGCAATTTTTATTATTACGTTTTAGGAGCCTGCCGAAATTACATCCAATGATAAATATTAATGAAACACTAAAGAGTAATTTTTATGTCAAACTCTGCCTAAGATTATCCCAAAAATTAAGCATAAAATAATTATACTTTTGAGCCTGGTGCTAATTCGCATTAATTCTACAGATTAAATTAAATGATAATTTATATAGGCGCTATCCAAAACAATCCCAATCGATTGCGTATAAAACAACAACAAAAAAATTGCGAATTTTGTATAAGGACCTTATTGAAATCAGTCTCATTAATTAATTATAACAGAAAAGTAGAATAATGATTCTAATATCATTCGCTTATCCACTGTACTTCCATGGATTGAAGCATAGAAGAAAAACAATCTGATCATCTAGCTATTAGGCCCCTATTCAAAAATTGTATTTACTAAATATGAAACATACGACAGAACAATAATTTTATACCAAACACCGGCTGTAAGTAATTTAATTTGATTCCTTAGGCTCAATAATCCCAGCACCACATCATCGCCTGGTCTTGGCCGCTAAGCTATTAAGCTCTTATAAAAAAAAGTGTAATTTTTTCCTAAACGGCGGAAACCGAGGCGTGTGCCAGGTATCCCATTTTGGGGGCATTTCTCCAGGTTTTTATCCAACAATGTGGCTAATGAGACGCCCTGGGTCTAATGAACGTCTCAATTGGCCGGTGGCGGGTGTGACTTTTGCGTGTTAATGAGAGGATCTCCTGTGGCGATGCGCGGGTCCCTGACAGGTACACCGAGAATAGTTTAGTTTAACAAAACCGAAATCTGAACTTAACGAAATGTTGATATATATATAATAAGCATTATGTAACGAACTGAATACTGGACATTTCATGCACAGGTAGTCCTTTTGATTTGTAAACATCTAAACATGTGCAGACAAGACAGCTTCTTTGGATACTGATAACCTTTAAAACAATGGGCTCCAAGTTTACCTTTAGGTATGCCTTAAATAACATTTGACAACTTCGAAATTAACTAATCTTTGAACTTTTAACTTACTGTGTCCTTTTTTAATGTATTAGCTCCAAGTGACTATAAACTTATGAGCTTAGTGTAAAAAGTATACGTATGTTCTGAAAAAAATTCTGGGAACCGGTACCGATGCAGGTACTACGAAAAAGTTATTGTGCAGCACTCTGCCATCGTCTAGTATTGCCAATACCTAGCTAGAGCTGCACTAAGACAAATGGAGTGTAAGGTCTGCACGAAAATTTAATCCTCTTCCTTGTGACATTCTGAACAGTTCCTGTAAATTTCATTAAGAACCATTAAAAACTTTTTTGAGTAATGTGGCTAACAGGCAGTTCCTTGTGACCTTTATAACAGTTCTTGTAAATTTCATTAAAATCCATTAAAACTTTTTTAGTAAAGTGGCTAACAGGCTGGTTTGTTACAAGAATAATGTTTTGCCTTCGCTTAATGACGGCGCAGCCCCCAGTACTATCGTAAATTGTTTTATACACACAAGGTAAATCGTGTTAATTTAACTAAATGCGTAAACAGTTACTAAGTATATCAAGCGGGAGGAGAAAATCAGCGAAGCTAGATTTAGACCTTTTAGCGCCATTGATTAAGAACGCTTTCAAACGGGCAGCAAATCAAGCCCTACGGGCTTAACTGGTCTAAAACTTCGGATAGAAGCGTAGCCCTTGTCATTCTGAATCGAGTTACAAGTGTTAGAAACAAGGCGATTACGTTCAGCCGGCTGAAAACTCCATTTTAAGGAGCAAGATGGAATACAGTGGTATCAAGGCAAGCTGATTTAGAGCTATAGGTGCTTGAAGCTCAAATCACCTGTTCGAAACCATCGAACCTGTCGGCAATTTTGACAGAGATAAAGCTCGATAATTTAATTTTGGCTCTCTATTGATCATGCCCTGAACTGTAGCTAGTTAACTGGTTGAGTTATTTGCAACAATAACTACACAGAGATCTCCGGGTGTATTCTATTGCATACATAGACTATCAATCTTTAATCCTCACATCCAAATATGATGGAATGAGGCATTTGATTTACACTAACACAATTGGAAATTTATGGGCGTTTATCTGATGTTATCCGATACCGCTCACTACTTACCTGTTGAAAAAGCGCATCACAGACCACATGAGGATGCAGCAACTCATATCCGACACTCAACATGGCTTCCGAAATGGAAGAAGCTGCTTAACAAATCTATTGGACTTTTTCTCAAAAGTTACAGATATTAAAGATGAAGAAGAGGGTGTAGACCTTGTGTATCTAGACTTCCAAAAGGCTTTTGATAAAGTCCCCCATCACCGGCTAATGAAAAAATTGGAAACCCATGGTATCCAGGGTGACTATTTATGATGGATCAAGGCATGGCTTACGGGTCGGCAGCAGCGAGTGA
>LQNS02276866.1:6481092-6494189 GCA_001587735.2 Parhyale hawaiensis
ACACAGAGCACGGTATCTAAAATTCGATTGGAAACACAGAGCACGGTATCTAAAATTCGATTGGAAACACTGAGCACGGTATCTAAAATTCGATTGGAGACACAGAGCACGGTATCTAAAAATAAAAGACATGAAATACGAGAGGATTACTACAGAGAGGACCGTTCTTTTCCGATTCGCCACTCTTCTGCAGAAGATACATGTTAACTTCGCTATCTGAAATATAATTAAACTAGCGTATGGAGAAACCGCCAGTCGCAAAAGCGCGGATATCCACACTATCTCCCTTTTGAATTTTCATAATAGCTGCTTGTTCTGCAACTGACGTCTCATCCAATAACTGGAACGCGTGTCCGCAGCCAAGTACAGTCGGTGACATTTCCTAGGGCCCCTGAGGTTCATCAGCAGGACAGCAGTTGCGTCATAATGCTGTAATAATTAAGCTACTTTCACTACATACTAAAAATAATTACTACTGTGTGAACTTGCCCTACTTTCACATTTTGCTGCACTGAATAAGAGTGATACTCGTACTCACTATTCACCTAACTACAAATGATTCAAATCTTCCTCGTAAAATATATCGATGCTTTCTAGCTCGTGGTGCCACTGTACGGGAGCACGAAAACCTAGACACTGTCTTGGCGGTGAGAATGGATCTCTTGTTCGGGTATTGTCCAATAAGTTATCTAATTTATCTTGGCTAGTTAACTATGTTCAAAAAATTAGACTTCGCCGGCAGAAATCTCCTAACGCACCGCCGACACTACCAAGTGTGTCACTTCAACTTGTGATGTCTGTTATGGTA
This sequence comes from Parhyale hawaiensis, assembly GCA_001587735.2. Classification (NCBI taxonomy): domain Eukaryota; kingdom Metazoa; phylum Arthropoda; class Malacostraca; order Amphipoda; family Hyalidae; genus Parhyale; species Parhyale hawaiensis. The sequence continues at coordinate 6,481,901 of LQNS02276866.1, forward strand.
AAAAAAAAGGACGCTCATTTTGTTCTCCCACGATCAGCTATCGGAAGACCAAAATTTAAAAAGCTTTCTGAAAACACGTTCGATTCGATGCTGAAATTAAGACTTCGGGGCTTCGCCTGTCCACTTCTTTTTCAGTAAGCTCTAAACAATAGGGGTCATTTGGCTATTACTCAAATAGTTATGTATTGACGTAATTTTTATCCTTTCTTATTTATCTACTCTGTACCAAAACAAAGGGAGGTGAGATTCAAAGATGGCCTACTGCTGCCCTACGATATTAATTTTTACTCACGAGCAATCCAACAGAAGAAGCCCCAGTACGGGAGGCTGTTTGAGGAACACTACCTGGACTTTGTTCGAAAACACTCAAGGTAAGGTGTTTGGAATGGTGTTGCAAGAGTTCAAAGCAACCGGATTGCGATCAGCTAGCTGGAAATTCCATGTTTCGCAGCAGGATTGAGTTTCAGAGTCTCATAGGTAACCGATGAAGGAGTCGGAGCCAGCGTACCTATCTGGGGTACCTGGTAAGTCAAGTCCTGAAGGCCCCACTTCGTCGTCCAGTTGAATACGCCCTTAGACTCTACCCTTCAACTGTGACTCCACAGAGAGGAAGCGGCAGGAGACAGGTAGTACGCCAATCTTAACGGGGGATTCATGCCCGCTAATCTCTATCTATGGGTCGAGTAAAAATAAAACACAATTTTTAATTCGTACGAAACTAAAACAGAAGATAGGTTTTAGCTCCGGATCTGACTGCTTTGTTATAATTATCTGGCAATTCACAAGGCACTGAGCTGGAGACATTTTTGAGGTCTTAACCTTGTAAAGTAAACAGATGTTAGAAAATTTACTAGCGAGTTAATTATTAAATGACATGACGAACTCAGAATTGGTAGATATTTTTGTAGACAATTTTAAACTTGTGCGTCTGATTGTCTTGTGAAATAGTTTTTGATGAGAAAAGGAAATACGATGAAATAAAAACGAGCATAGCGAAAAAAATAATATGTTCTCAACATCCAACAGTAACTGTAGTTTTGGTACCTTCATGTATAATCAAAATGACGAGTTAAGAAAAGAGAAACAAATAATCCATAAAAAGTTCGACAGTCTCAAAGGGCAATAACATTGCTATTACTAGAGCACTCTGAGAGTGCATACCTCCGCCAAGCGAAGCAACGGTAACACAAAATTCAATTTGGCTCTGAAACCATAATTTTCTTCGTATAAACTCCAAAATCTAGTCATTTGTGTCTTTTGATAGTAATAACAGTTTGTGCAGTTTTCTTGGAGATCCGTTCATAACTTTTTAAGTTAAAATGCTAACAAACGTTATGACAAACATGAATCAAACATACAAACGAACTAACCGATCTGCATCAAAATTTGATCATTCATGTCTTTTAACATTACTAACAACCCCTATAAATTTCATAAAGATCCATTTATTTTTTTTTTTAGATATTGTGCTAACAAGCATAAAATTAAAAACAGTGGCAAACGAACGAACGAACAAACGGATCATTAGCAAAAATTTGGTCATTTACTCTTTGTTATATACTTAACAACTCATTTTAATTTCATACAAGTCCATCCATAACTTTTTGAGTAATGGCATGGAGAAAAATGAGGCAGACAAACAAACAAACGGATGGACGGATCTTCGTCAAAAGTTAATCATCTGTTTCTCCTAATATACCTAACAATCCCTGTAAATTTCGTTCAAATCGGTTCAGAACTTTTTGAGTTATCTTGGTGACAGACAGACAAAGAGGTAGACAAGCACGACGAAAACATAACCTCCTTGGCGGAGGTAATTAGCTAATATTAGCACTGTTAGTAATAGTAATAATAGTAATTTTTATATTCAAAGAGTTTCATTAGAGCAATCGAGGGCGTCGCTTATAAGTTTTTGTTTCACTGAAGTGGTCTTATCGAGTGTATCTGCACTTCTCACCCACATATCCATAAAGCCCCCAAAGGGCCCGGCCCCCTTCTCCCGTCCTACTCCCCCCTCCTCAGCATAACCCGATACAAGCAGTTAGCTCGATAATTTAAGATTGAATTTATCAGAAGTGAGAATACGTCAGCTAACAATAGGTGCAAATTGAAATAAAAATACTGGGGAGGAGTCAATATTTATTTTAGAAGAAGCTTTAAGGCCTCCGCGCAGCTGAGACCACCCTGCTGGCGCCGTCGTTTTCTAAATAATGCGTCGGTGCGTCGTTTTCTAAATTATTGTCTCGTAAATTCGAGAAGGTTACATGTTAGCGACATGTCGATGGTTGTCCTGTCACCGGCGAACCTTCCACTCTAAAGACTAATAAGACCTTTCTTCGCAACCTAATTAGTTGTTCCCTAATAATTCCAGCACTCTTATTAGCTCTCTATTGATGCTCTCAAAAGCTCCTTAGAGATCGATGTATGCAATAAAGTATAGACAATACGCTGACGGTTTTTTTTTTTTTTGCATATACTGGGTAAATGGAGGAGGTCTTCAAACAACAGCAGTGCCGGGTGGCCTTTTGGTAAGACAGCTACTCTTCTAGAAAAGAAAAATGTGGAGTGCACTTGGCGGTGGATATACTCTACTGGCGTTAGATTATACTATGTTTGAAGAATAAAGGCAAGTTCGCTTACCTTGTCCACTTATCTTGACTTGTCCAGGACTGCAGACAGGAACTGTGGATTTAGTTTTGTTGAGTCGTGTTTCACCCAACCAAATACATACAGGATGGCATTCCTTCAGTGTTTCTGGGAGAAAATTTGTGAGAAAAATAACCTTCTTACACTGAATCTTTCGCTTATTTTCAACATGGTTGCAGACATGATCCCTTTGTACACCCAGATGCAAAATGTTCGTTGATACTGGAAGTTGTCGAGACTAGTACTCTAGTACTCTGGTCTAAAACACAAAGTTCTACCCTCGGCACAACAAGAGACAATGCTGACGTCACTGCGATCTCGAGGAGATTTGTGGTGTCATTCTGGATCTGTTATTTGCGGGAATTCGAAGCAACCCAACTATATGTGCCGATTAAAAACTCCAATTTACAATTTTTAATTCGTTGAAGTCTCACAGGTAATTGGTTAAAGATCAATGAATGTAACTTGAATCTGCGGGTCGAAGGCAACACGCAAACCTCTGAAGTTAATTAAGCCTCAAAAGTTTACATTCACTTCCCGTTCGAACGCGTCCAGAGTTGTGTGATATTCAAGTATTTTTCAGTCGAATTGAAAGATGAAATGCCAGACGTAAATTATTCTATGATACTTCTAAAATATTTACCTACTTTATTTTTTAGCTCAGCTGCCTCCACTTGTATTCAAGACAGCGCAGATTCGAACGATTTACAATCATATATGTTTGTAAAATTCTGGAACGTATCACTGTGAATGTGAAAGAGCGGATTGTCGCCAGACACTCGGAAAGAACTGGAAGGACCTGTGATATCCGTATCCCAAGCAGAGATGGTGGAAAAGCCGTGGCCACAAAATATTCTAATAGCTTCGCTGTACGGGNTTGCTGGATTCACATTTAAGAAGAATACCAGATAGACCAGCGGTCAGCGGTTACGTGCACTGTGGAGATAATTCGCTGCTGGCTCTCTCTTTGGTCGCTAACTGCGGCACCACAGAAGACACCCGGCAGGGTGACTCCACACATGTGGGGTGACGTGAAGAATGTCATCTGGACTTCTTTCGAAGACCCTCAAGGTACTCAAGGCATCTGGATTTTATAAGCATTAGTTAGAAATCATGCAGCTGTTAATGAGCGAACAGGGAGTACGACACAGAAAAACCTTTGACCTCACGGGGACCTTGTTTATTGTCTTAAATAGTACCATTTCCACGAAAGCTGACGTTTAATTGGAAGTTTAAATGGTGAAGCGATTGCAACTGAAAGTAAGATTAAAACAATTGCTGACGAAAAGCTTACTATGCACAGATCAGGGAAATTGTACGTACCTATTCATTGACCATTTCTGCTGCGTACGACGTGGTGAGTTACGACGTTATGAGTTAGGATATTATTTACGACATTATGAGTTAGGTAATGATGAGTTAGGACGTTATGAGTTAGGGTATAATGAGTTCCGATGTTACAAGGTAGGATAAGATGAGTTACGACATTGTGAGTTAGAATATGATGAAGTTTGACTTTATGAGTTACGACACGATGCATTATGACGTTATGAGTTAAGACATCAACACAGCATGAGTTACAACATCATGAATTATTCCAGTATGAGTCAAAATATTATGAAGCAGAATATTATAGGGAACGCCACTCTGATCTAAGACATTAATGGTTACAATATCATGAGTGAAGATAATGCCCCCCCCCCCGACCCTACCATTTCTGGTAAAGGCCAGTATCCCTACAGCAGCATGCAGACCAGATACTGACTAAATATTGTGATGAGTTAGGGTATTATGAAGTATTTTTTATTGATTAATGGAGTACAATAACTGACACAATGAGGGATGAGGCACTGAGGTTTTGCGTCATGAAGTATTACACTAAATTACTGCAACAATAGTATAGCGTATACTGAGTTTAGTCGAATACCACAATTAACCTCAAAAGAAGTCACAATAAATAACATTATTTAAAGAAAATTTCCACATATAGCATTTCGGTCCAAGTCCGAAATTACGCCTACAAACGTTACGACAGCTAAGAAAGCTCCAAGAAGATTCCCACTTGTTACAGTTTCCGCTGCAATGTTCGGACGGAACGATATGAGTGTCCAGCACCACTTCCGCAAGGGTGGAGTGCCAGCGGAACACCGCAATTCACGCTACGATCGTCCCAAGGAAGGCACAAAATCGCTCAAGTCGAAATCATTTCCGCCACTGAAAGCTTTTTTTTCTGAGCATTTAAATGACCGGAACTTGAGCTAGGAAACCTCGAAAGCAAAATACTACAGGTTTAAAAGTGCCATTGAAAATCACTTTTATATTTTATTCTGGATATATATCTTTGAAGATAGTCATAAAACCGATGCGCTTCTGCACCATTAGGACTACTGTGTTTTGAATAAGAGTATATAAAAAATCCTTTCTGATACACGCTGCAACAAATTCACAGGCAGGATGGGCTAGTGCTGGGTTGTTTTTGCTGTGGATCAGCTGGGACTGCGTTCATAACGTTACAATGTCGTTGTCACCTGTTCTCATGGCTTAAAGTTTAAAAATTTTATTATTCCTAATATGAAGTTTATATACTAAAATACGTTTTTCCGTGTCACAATCGAGAAATTTTTTTGCTCATGTCATGGGAGGGAAGGTTATAAGAAACGATCGCAATTTTTTTTTTTTTTTTTTTTTTTGCAGTGTCAATGTCAACAATCTCATTTTCTGAAGGAAGGCCGCAATCTATGTCTAAAAAATTATTTTTGTCAGATAAACCACTGTAGAAGGACCAAAGGCACTTGACAGCAATAGTGCCGACCCTCGTTTGAATGAAGATTTCAGAAAATTCATTGATGGTAAACCATTTCGTTATACCTACGTCAGCCTACTTTGCTATATTATGAATAACCTATATATATGCTCCGTGGAAAAACGAAGTTCAAGATACCAAATGCTGCCTACGGCACATTTGGTATCTCCATACCAAATGCTGCCTACCGCACATTTGGTATCTCCATTAGATAAGCCTACTCTCGTCATCTCCTGACTGTAGAAGTCTTTCGAAAAAGTGGGCGTAAATTGTATTAAATATGTGGTCCTGAGCCACCTATTTGTTTCACTTTAATTCCTCAAATATATGTACATAGCTATGCGTGTATATGACATTATTTATATATTTATACAAGTACAATGGGAGTATGAACATTTTTAAGCATAGCTGTATAAGAAACGTAGATGCATGCTCAAACATATGATTTTTTTTTTAAATAACAACCTTTTCTAAGTATTCCTGTCAAATTTTGGGATTCTATAAACGTTAAAAATATAGTTGAAAATAAATCATAAAAAATTCTCTTCCCTTTTAGTTTTTCAGATGTTTTAAACTTTTTATACACTTCTTGTATAGGGCGTGTTTATAATGTCCAGTTTGAACAAGTGTTTTTCCCATGAATATATACGTTTCATCGTTGTATCTATTTTGGCCTGGCTGTGCTGTTTTACTACGAGTGTTCCTTCTCCATCATACGACACCTGTATTAGATGAATAACTGCCTCTTCTTAAGCACAGATTTCTTTAAAATAATCAACCTTGTAACTTTAATTATTATATCGGTCTGGGAGCTTCACACAATGCCATGCTTACGAACAATCAAGTTTTGATTTGTCTCTTTAACTGTACCCACTTGCGCGCGTTACGTCTATCGTTAGCCCTACGGAAATGAACGTCCAGTTGTGACGTTGAAGGCGTTGCACATGCCTCTTGAGAAATACCTTTAGTTTTTGTCATGGCCTATAATATGTGAAACAATCACAAATTGCGTCGATCCAAATAGAGTGGCTAGATTGAGTGGCTAGATTGAAACGTGAATGGAGGAATAGCGTCGGTACAGCAGTTAATTGTACCTCAAGCATTGAGCTGTGTCTTGTTCAATACTTAATTGAGTTGATTGATTGATTGATTGTTTGTTTATGTAATTGGTAAAAGCATGGGATTTAAATGGAGTCATTTGTGATTTATATTGGAAAGTTAATTAGTATTTATCATTTTCTACGCCGCTTAACGATAACAAAGATGCTTGCTATTTGGTAAAAAAAATTAACGGTTTAAGCATTATTTTCTTCAGATTTTTCCTCGTTTTATGAAGGCAAGGATAAATGCCATTTGACATAAAATTTATTACTTATTTGCTAAGTTACATATCTGCCCTTTTTATGAAAACAAAGATACCTGAAGTTCGGCATAGATGGGTCAGTGAATATTGTTCGTTTCCTGTCCGTTTTATGAACACAGAGACACTTACCGTTTGGTAGAAATGGGTTAATGAACATCTCGCCGTTTTCGTCTCCGTTTTCTTCTGAGCAGCGGCAGCAGAAGTAGCGGAAGTAGCGGTAGCGGAAGCTGCGGCCAGTGCGCCACAAGATGCCGCTAGGGGCAATTTTGTGCGGCACTCCACCCTTGCCTCAGGCACCGTCGCCGGGGGGTCAGGGGGTCTAGCTCTCACCCCCCGAAGGGGGATGGTGCATCACCCCCATGATATGGAGAACCGATCCGCTCAATGAATGGGACGCCTGAAGGACACAGCTGCTCATCAGCTTCTGCAGTACAGGTGCGAGGGCGCGATTCTGTAACCATTTCCACACTTACAAGGCAAACTATTCCATTTCTAAGCTTAAAATAAAACCACTGGGAGTTTTGTTAATCAAATATAAAGCATTTAAATGGCCATGATGAACTTTTTATCTACAATTAACGTACTATAGAGTTCAGGTTTTCATCCCACTCACAAAAACAAAGAAACCGACCTAACTGACGCTGCTTTCAATGTTGTTTTCATATGGCATGCATTATATATATTGTCAGTATTTTATATTGAAACATGCTGTTAACAGATATGTAGGTGCACATGCAGTGACTTTCTGAGCACTATGTAATTTGTAAATAATGGTTGTGTGTTATTATAGTCGGTGAAAAGTCGAGGATAAAACAAAAAATTTGTTCATTTTGTTATGCAGTCCGACCGGGAGCTCGAAAGCGGTGAAACGTTTCTACATAATTTCAGTCATACGCTATAGGGGTAAAAATAAGTGTATATATTAAGCGTTTCTACATATATATAGTTTCAGTCATACGCTAAAGGGGCGAATATAAGTGTATATATTAGCAAATTACAATTCACTACAGTGCCCATCGGCTTCAAAAAATGACCGCGAGGAATTTAAAGAGGACTTGCTCATTAATTATACTTTCGTCACTAATATGGTTATGAAGGATATGCTGCAATTGCCAACTCAAATTTTCAAAAGATATGAGTGCTCCTGTTTCAATCCTTCTGAACAGCACACTCCTTCCTTCCTTTAGATAACATGAAAAATAAATAAAAATGTACAAGCAAGCAGTGAAGCATCACTGAGTTTAATTATATTCTCCTCTGCGCATCCTGTATATGGTATGATAAACCTTCCGTACATCGAAATTTTTGCGTCCAAACGAAAACTACTTTAAAAGAGGAAGAAAGCAAACTGAAAAAATAATTCTGCGTCTACTGCAGTGTGAAAAATCGCCTCTACTGTGCTTCGCAGATCATCTACTCAATTTGTAAATCGTAAACCGAAAGCAAATAATATAGCTTCAATATATGAAGAAAGTACTAAGAATCAGACTCCATGGCAGCTCTATATAATAGAAACCGTAAATATCTTCATTGCTTGGGTTTCAACGCAAGAAGTGCTTTCAGTTGCAAAGGTAAAGGATTCCCACTCTGGTCATCTTCAGCAACCAGATCTAATTTTTACTTGTCGATCTCCATCAAAACGCAACATGATTACTATATCTGCAACCTGGCCTATTTTTCGGTATCCATTTCGTTAAAAGCGTGACACGAAAGATACCCATATATTAAGACATAAATATATAAACGAATAAGCAAACGACGGTGTTTATTATATGGTGTTTTAATGCGTTTTCTATTTATTTATTTCTTTTTTTTTTGTTGCATGAAGATTCAGGACATGGTAGTCTGCTCTACTCTACTGTATACTCCAGGCCCTTCACTAAATACTTCAGCCCTTCGCTATATACTTTATTGTTTTCCTTATACACTATTAGCTCTTTAACTATAAGCTTCAGCCCTTTCACTATACACAAAGAGCTGGACTTTCCCTCGCCTCTTGAACAGTTATCCTGTCTCTCCTTGAGAAGCACCTGCAGTATCTTTTTCCAACACCGATTAAACCACGAACTTTCCACCACCCCTCGCTCCTGAAACCACTCAATCAAAGAACTGAGGCAGGAACAGGACCGTGACAGCCGCTGTTTTCAAAAGCGTTTCTCAGAAGCAAACAATCACACCACTGCGGTCCAATGGCTGCTCGATTGTCAACAATTGTCTATAGCTCATATATCGCAACAAGGCACAGTGCTTGCAGGCGCTAGCTTCTAAACAATAGACACGGTCAACTTCTATTTATTTGTTTATTTACTGTAGTTGTGACGTTGTGGTTAGCGACGAGATTTACTTTTACAACACGTGATTGACTCCGCTAACTTGTGCTTATTGGCTATGTTTGAGAGCTCGAGGTTAGGGAAAATAATTAGCGTTAAAACAACAGGGAAACTGACTTGTTGATTGTGGTGTTATCATTGGTTACCAGGTGAATTTGGATTTAAAAAAAATAGTAGCGTACGTAATAGACTCTACGAAGTAGTGTTTATTTAGGGCATTTGAGACCTGAAGGTTACAGACGGGATTCAGATTTAAAATGGCCTCCCAAGAGACTTCCCGAACTTGTATTGATTTTTTCTTGAGTTTGAACTAGATAGGAATTCGATTTTATCCTTAGTCAAGACGCCTAACCAGAATGGAGTGCTCCTAGGACTACAGTAGCTCTGTGCATGAAATGTTAAGAATACCAGGCACTTTCGATATAGGGTATACCTATTTACCCCGTTGGTGTTATTTTGCTACAAGTGTTTTTGGTCGTGCTATTTTTGTACAAAAATCAGCCTTTGTAGCGAGGCAACACAGCCTGGTTAAAGTGACAGGCACCGTAACTTTAATTATTCACTGAGTGTCAATCGTTCTATGTAATTTCCTTCTCGGAATTTAAGTGGCAGAAACTAGTAGGTACTGCAATTTATATTTGTCTAATTATGACATTTCTAAAGCTGTCGTCACGTGGGGAGTTAGGTATACATAAGGTGTCAGCGATTGGCACACTAAAACCCCGTAAAGCTAAACCCAGTAAGATTGACTTGTTCGGACATGTGACATAAGCCTTGGGTTTGATCATTTGAATAGATCTCCACGTATAAATGTAGTTTTAGGCGGTCTCGAGCCTACTCGAGATGTATCTAACTCCTGCACCGTGGTTTAAATTGGAAAAAGCAACGCTCCTGTATAAAGCTCGCAATTGATGGGACATTCACTCCATTTGTTCCCAATTGAGAGGATAAACATACGTTAATATGACGGGTCTAAATATCACACTATTCTAATTTTCTTAACAACCACCGCCATGGGAGGAAGACCCACGAAACTCGCACACCAGGACGCGCTAACTCTTAACGACCCAATCTTTAGAGGTTACTCTTAACCGTTCTTTCACGTCCCAAGCAACTTAACCTGTCCAAGTCCCGCGGATCTACTGCAGCTAACCGTGCTTGCTTAATTACCCTCTGACTAATTTTTCCTCAGACCTCTAACTCATTTTGTCGTAAAAGAAATAGCTCATACTGGGCCGGAGCGTGAGTCGCGGCTGCTTTCGATCTGGGATTGGACCTACTGGTCCATCTCGTGCCAGTAGGTCTAATCTAATGCAAGTAATAACAGCAACTGGTGAAACTATTAATTTGGTTATTAAGATTGTTGTCAAGAATACTTCAGAAACATACCAAGTCCCAATTTTAATGATAGATTAGAAACTTGAACGTGATGATTATTTATCAGTTTCCCAACATCAGTCCGTTACTCAGAATCAAAGAACACTGCCGCCCCGGTGTATCTAAATTTATGTGCTGTAGTTGGAGGCAACGCTGCGGACAAAGAATCAAAATTTAAGAAACATTTGCTTGTTTGAAAAATACTTTCAAAGCTTTCGATAACGCGGTATCATAATTACATCTTATTGTGATATCCGGCCAAAATTTTCGGAAAATTTGAACATCTTCAAATTCGACCATCTTCGATCCTCCCACCTGAGGAGCCGAGGTACGGCGAAGCGCGTCGTGTGTAACGAAATTTCTAATTGTGCTTCTCATCGGATTCTTCAGTACTTAAAATAATGCCATCTCAAGAAAATAATATACATATATACACACAAGAAATTTTTGCAGCATATAATCAAACTGAAACCGCCATTAAAAATAGCATGTACACTATACCTACCCATTAGAAATTGTGCCCAGATAATAAGCGCAGTCGTCTACGTTTTTAGCATCCGCAATAATGCTATGTTGAGTCTAAGTAAGGAATTTTTGGTTCTCTCTGTCCTTCGAAACATTTTCCATTTTTCTAATTTAAAATTTCTAGTATACCTACTCATATACAAACTGACGATGAAGTTGGCCTCTGTAGCATTTTCGTTTTCTCCGTGTTGCACAATTGTTTCACCGAAACACAGAACGCTATACAAGAAGGTGAATATTTAATGCCTATAGTACTCTTCTAAGATAGCGAAGGGGCAAAAACGAATATTCATTCGTTATTGCAGCTATGAAATGACTTAGCTGCCCCCATACAGACAAAAAAAACAATACCTTTCATTGCCAAAGAACTTCAAAGTTAGAGTTTTATTTCAATGGGACGCAATGCAGTAGAACCAGTATCCCGACACTTCGATCGATGGGCGGGGCCTATTTGAGATTCAAGTATAATATGTGTGCCAATTACTTAGGTTAGGCAATTATTAATTGAACCGAACCTAGCCTAACCTATTCCTAACTAACCTAATAGTACATATAGTGAGGTTGGCTACGCATAATACGAGGATAAACTGAATCGTTCTCACTGCTCGGAAACTAGATAACTCCACTTTATTAAAATACGCGCCGTATCGTTTTGCCGCGAAGTTACTACAGACTTACCTGAGACCAGCAAACCACACAAAGCAGTTGGGTCGGGCCAGGTAGGTTACAGTAAGGCGATGCTTCCGGTCCTGGGGAACTCGAGCGCGTGCTGAGGCTCTTATGGCAAAAACCAGGACAAGAAATTGGACACTTGGTTGAGGATAAAAACCTGATGTTGGGCTGTCATACTTTTCGTACTTGCCGAGGAGAAAAGAAGTCGCTGAGCCCTTGTTGACGAATGAGAAAATAATTGTTTAACAGTAATAAATGAACACCGATTGGACTTGCTGTTTGTCTGTCCCATTCGATGACAGCATTCTTGCCCGTAGCAGAAGTTTGTATACAAATTTTCTTTCCGAATTCTGCAAGGGATATTCTCTCTTATTTCGCATTGTTTTATAGAATACCGAGATGCCATTGAAAAAATGACCTAGCAGTAATTATCATTAGTAGTAGACAAAACGAGAGTATCAAGACAACCGTTCCACTTACGCGTTCGCTCCAGACGGAACGCTTATCTTGATACCCTCGTTTTGTCTACTACTGTAAATATTCAAAAACATCAGTTTACAGAATTAATATTGT
>LQNS02276866.1:6566880-6578397 GCA_001587735.2 Parhyale hawaiensis
GTTGCTCGATTGTCAACAATTGACTATAGCTCATATATCGCAACAAGGCACAGTGCTTGCAGGCGCTAGCTTCTAAACAATAGACACGGTCAACTTCTATTTATTTGTTTATTTACTGTAGTTGTGACGTTGTGGTTAGCGACGGGATTTACTTTTACAACACGAGATAGGCTCAGACTATGTTTGAGACCTTGAGGTTAAGGAAAATATTTAGCGTTAAAACAAGAGGGTAACTGACTTTTTATTGTAATGTTATCATTGGTTACCAGGTGAATTTGGGTTTAAAATAGTAGCGTATGCAATAGACGCTACAAAATAGTGTTTATTTAGGGCATTTGAGACCTGGAAGTTATAGACCGGATTTAGATTTAAAATTGCCTCCCAAGAGACTTCCCAAACTTGTACTGATTTTTCTTGAGTTTGAGCTGGATAGGAATTCGATTTTATCCTTAATTAAGACGCTTAACCAGAACGGAGTGCTGATAGGACTACAGTAGCTCTGTGCATGAAATGTTAAGAATACCAGGCACTTTCAATATAGGGTATACTTATTTTACCCAGTTGCTGTTATTTTGCTACAAGTGTTTTTGATCGTGTTTTTCGTACAAGAAATCAGCCTTTGTCGCGAGGCAACACAGCCAGGTTAAAGTAACAGGCACCGTAACCTTAATTATTTACTGAGTGTCAATCGTTCTATGTAATTTCCTTCACGGAATTTAAGTGGCAGAAAATAGTAGGTACTGCAATTAATAGTTGTCTACTTATGACATTTCTAAAGCTGTGGTCACGTGGGAGTTATGTATACATAAGGTGTCAGCGATTGGCACACTAAAACCCCGTAAAGCTAAACCCAGTAAGATTGACTTGTTCGGACATGTGACTTAAGCCTTGGGATTGACCCTTTGAATAGATCTCCACGTATATATGTAGTTTTAGGCAGTCTCGAGCCTACTCGAGATGTATCTAACGCCTACACCTTGGTTTAAATTGGAAAAAGCAACGCTCCTATATAAAGCTCGTCGAAGCAATTGATGGCGCCTTCAGTCCATCTGTACTCAATTGAATGGATTATCATTAGTCAAAATCACGAGTCTAGATGTCATACTATTCTAATTTTCTTAACAACCACCGCCATCTGAGGAAGACCCACGTAACTCGCACACCAGGACGCGCTAACTCTTAACGACCCAATCTTTAGAGGTGACTCTTAACCGTTCTTTTACGTCCCAAGCACCTTAACCTGTCCAAGTCCCGCTGGTCTACAGCAGATAATCGTGCTTGCTCAATTACCCTTTGACTAATTTTTCCTCTGACCTCTAACTGATTTTGTCGTAAAAGAAATAGCTCATACTGGGCCGGAGCGTGAGTCGCGGCTGCTCTCGATCTGGGATTGGACCTACTGGTCCATCTCGTGCCAGTAAGTCTAATCTAATAATAACAGCAACTGGTGAAACTATTAGTTTGGTTATTACAATTGTTGTCAAGAATACTTCAGAAACATACAAATTCCCAATATTAATGATAGATTAGAAACTTAAACATGATGATTATTTATTAATTTCCTGACATCAGCTGTTACTCAGAATCGAAGAATACTGCTAACAGTACACGAACTTTTTGCAGCATATAATCAAACTGAAACGACCATTAAAAATACCATGTACACCACCTACCCATTACAAATTGTGTCCTGATAATAAGCGCAGTCGTCTACGTTTTTAACATCCTTAATAATACTCTACTGACTCTAACTAAGTAATTTCTGGTTCTCTATGCAGAATAATTACTGATATACCTACTGCTTCATAGAACTAATGATAGAGCTGTGTTCTAAAATTTTATATGTTTTATTAGAATTACTGATATATTTATCTACTGTTTTACAAAACTGTTTATAGATCTGTCCTTCGGAACATTTTCCATTTCTCCAATTTAAAAATTACTAGTATACCTACTCATATACAAACTGACGATGAAGCTAGCGTTTTCGTCAGTGTTGGGCAATTGTTTCACCGAAACACAGAACGCTATACAATAAGGCGAATATTTAATGACTATAACGCTCTTCTAAGATTAGCAAAGGGGCAAAAAACAGATATTCATTCATTATTGCAGTCATGAAATGACTTAGCTGCCCCTGTTCAGACAAAACAAAATATTACCTTCCAAAGCAACTTCAAAGTTATAGCTTTATTTCAATGGCATGCAATGCAGTAGAACCATTACCCCGACACTTCGATCGATGGCCGGGGCCTATTTGAGATTCAAGTATAAAATGTGTGCCAATTACTTAGGTTAGGTAATTATTAATTGAACCGAACCTAGCCTAACCTATTTCCTAGCTAACCTAATAGTACATATAGTGAGGTAGGCTACCCATAATACAAGGATCATCTGAATCGTTCTCACTGCTCGGAAACTAGATAATTCCTCTTTATTAGAATACGCGCCGTATCGTTTAGCCGCAAAGTTGCTACAGCTTACCTGAGACCAGCAAAGCACACAAAGCAGTTGGGTCGGACCAGGTAGGTTACGATAAGACGATGCTTCCGGTTCTGGGGAACTCGAGCGCGTGCTGAGGCTCTAATGGCAAAAACCAGGACAAGAAATTGGACACTTGGTTGAGGATAAAAACCTGATGTTGGGCTGTCATACTTTTCGTGCTTGCCGAGGAGAAAAGGAGTCGCTGAGCCCTTGTTGACGAATGAGAAATTAATTGTTTAACAGTAATAAATGAATACAGATTGGACTTGCTGTTTGTCTGTCCCATTCGATGACAGCATTCTTGCCCGTAGCGGAAGTTGTTATACAAATTTTGTTTGTTTTGTTTCTGAATTCTGTAAGGGATAGTCTCTCTTATTTTGCATTATTTTATGGAATACCAAGATTCCATTAAAAATGACTTAGCAGAAACTATTATTTGTTCAACGACTAATAGAAAAGTTTATCATACCTCCATGGAAATTTAAAAAGTTTGCAAGAATATTTTGCCCTGAACAGCTGCCAAGCACAACTTGCATAATAAAAACACTTGGTAACTTGCAATTCGGGCCCAGTAAATAGTCGTTTTTGCGCTTTCTCTTTAAAAAAAAAATTTGTAAGGCAACGGTCCTTTTGTCTCCAGCAGTTGATTTTTCTTCTACTAATCCTTCACATCTGGAGGGAGAGACCAGCAGGCAAGCATCCAACAAAACAGTGATTAATGAAAGACATCGTGAGATACTATTACTTGCACATGGTAATTGTCATTTCTGCATCCGTCCATAAGGTACACTCATAACAGACTTACAGAGGGATATGTATTTTTCAGATTAGGCTGTGGTGAACTAACAATCTTCTAAACGAAGAACGCATGATTACGGGTAATCTTGTCTTTGATGAGCTCAACCTGCTATGAGTTATAAAAATATTTACTGAAATTTTATTCAATTTTTTCAACACCTTGCCTTACCAAATCATGTAGGCTTGTGAATGATCCACTGGACCTAACAAAAATGCATCAGTGTGTGATATATCAATTTCAGTGCCTATAGGGACTTCTATCAGTAAAAAAGTACAATCATGTAAGCCCCTTTGAAATTCCCTCCCATTCTTGGATTTAGTTAGGGAGTATAACTCCAGACCCGCCCTATATTTAGACATGTTCAAATTTATACCGACCCCAAACTAAACAGTTTAAATTTGTATTTTTGGCTTTGGTGCTTCAATATAAATTTAAGTCCACCTAGAGAGACTGAAGCTACTTGTAGTCCACAGCAGGTACAATATTTCTTGCTAAAAAAAGGAGACACATGAATATTTCGTCAATGAACTTCCCAGCGTTTGGTCCTAAGATGCGTGTAGGTCCTATAAAGAACATGCCTATTTACCTTTAATAAACATTGGCTCTCAATTAATGTCAGCCCATAGCCGTCTACATTCACACAGTGCGAGTTGTTCTCAATATGAGCAATCTAACAGGTCTTAATGTCTACCTATAGCCATTCTTTAGGTTACCGCGTCTTAATTCCTTTCATCACCCGCTGTGGGTGGGGACGGTGTCTCCTACTTTGAATACCACTCGTTTAAGCCCGCTGCAGATGATAGTCTTTTGTCTTGTGTTTTCACTTCAACGCGCTCGAAAACTTCGTCCTGTCCTTGCAAACACGACTGTCTGTCTAGAAAAAGTTTCGATAAAATGTTTACTGTCATATCCACTGGCTTAGAAAGTGTCACCAGTGCAGTGCATTGTGTCTTTTCAAATTTTTAGCGAATATCGTCTCAGAAATGGTACAACGCATACGAAAGCTGTGAAGCGTAAACACAGGACAAAAGACTTTCGTCTGCAGCTTGCTAAATAGAAGCTCCCAACCAGAAGCACAGCAGCAGACCTTGCCAGACCTGCGCACCACCGCTGCAAGCCCATCGCACTGCGCACGTAAACAGCTCAGTCAACGCCGCATTTAATAAGCTCCATTAACGAACAGAAATAATCCTACAGATCAGATGGCAAGCCCACCAATTTAACAGCCCCATGCGTCGAGGATCAGTAAGCATGCATGTCTTATACTTAAGACCTGGACCATGACATGGTCTCTTCGTGGAAGCTTCATCACGAGGTCCACCTTGCAAATTTCAGCCTTGGCACGCCGACCATTTCTATTGTGCCCAGCTAGGGAGTAACTCTAGAGAGGTAATTTTTTGCCGCAATTAAACATTGTCTTAGATAAAATTTGCGGCGGAGATGAAGTCATTAGCGGGCCAGGAATTTGTGTGATGATCTCAGTTACAAGAGTACAGGTAACGGCTTTTGTCAAAGATGATAGAGAGCTTAAGCAATGGCGTTGCACATCAATGTTGCCTTCGATGGCTGTAGCAAGAAACAAAAATACGCAAGATTTGCAGAACATAAAAATAGGACCCATCATAAGTAGTACTCCTATTAGTTATATTTTTACAACGATATGACGGAAACTACTTATAATATAGCACTCGCACTGCTTGTCTATGCTTTATGTAACTATTGGCTACATATAGGAAAAGTTTCAATCTCATGATAAGGCTTACAGACATGCACTAAGAAAATTGAGGACCGTTTTCTGTAAAAAGCAAAGGAAATGTCCTGGAAATTATTGATCAAAACCTTGGATTTCACAGACTTTGAAATAATTACTCCAATCAATCTGACATTAAAATTTACTGACTATGTTCTGCACTGTAAACAATTTGCAGTAGAGAGTTGGATTAAAGAGGTATTGAGGGCAGACTGTTAAGGCGCTTCCGTAGGCGATATCACTCACAGCATACAAAGACTTCTATCCTCTTGAAAACTCAGCACCACATCGCACAGTGGCATCTGTGGCTTAAAAGCATTTTGATCATTATTACCTCTGTATCACAATGCAAAGTCTAGTTCACCCTGAGTCCATGACGCGCGTGACGATCGAAACACGTGGACAAGCATTCTTGGGATCATCAGTACTATATAATAATTCACGTCGTGTTTTTATTTATTTATTTATTCATTATTTATTATTTATTTATATATTTATATATTTCCTGTCACGCTCTATGGGAATAAGATAGGAGAAAATTCAGATTTCAAAATGTAAGAAAAAAGTGGGTACCTTGCAATTTTTTTTTTCGGCGAAATAAAAAGTTGGGTACCTTGCAATCTTTTTCTTTAGTATTAGATAGGGGAAAAATATAACTAATAAGATAGGAGAAAATTCAGATTTCAAAAGGCGAAAAAAAAAAGTTGAGTACGTTGGAATCTTTTTCTTCAGTATTAGATAGGGGCAAAATGAGGAAGCCCAAAAGACGGTGGGGTTTTGGTGAAGTGATAATTTTTTGCCGTCATTTATAATGACGGCACGGGCCACTAGTTCCTATAATATTGTCAATTTTTTCTTAACCTGGAGAACTTGGGATAACGCTCAGTTAAGCAGTTTTAATCTTGGGTTTTGGGGCCTTTGCCTTCTAAGACATAAGTTTTATAAATATTAATGGAAAACGAACATCTCAACTAGATGAGATTAGATAGCTGGCCCAGCTGTAGAGGGACCAAAAGGCCCGTTCCCGGAGAGCAGACGGAACCAATGCTCCGGCTCTCAATGAGTTATTGCCGCAATGTCAGGTAATGCACATATCTGGGAGAAAGAGAGTGAGAAATGATACCACATCTTGGAAGAAGTCGTGCAAGCGCAATTTATTGCAGCAGACTGTTGGAGACTACGAGACGTTGGATTAGTTGGGGGCATGATAGATAATAGATTAGGGTGGCCTCTGAAGCCGTGGCCGTTAATAGTTTGTGACTGCTGTAGGAGGAGTTCACATCTTCGAAGTGTGTTGCTCCCAATATTTATCAGGACGGTTTTTAAACGCGTTGACTTCGAAGGGAAGTCCATTCCAAATATTCACTATTAAATACTGAAAAAAAACTGCTTCGATCTTTAGGTTTGTTTTTTACCCATTGTTTAGGAGGCGGTCATCGACTTCTCTGCCATTAAAGTTTCGTCGTAGGGACGTTATTCAAGCCATCCAAGTACTAATCACAATCATGGTGAGCAATATGAACGTGTTGATACCAACCCGCTGTATGCATATTTCTGTGAGCACTAACGGTTGTACGGAGCCCCGGAGCTTAAATAGAAACCTAACCTCTGTCTGTTAGAGAACGAATTGGCCTGCAGGCCGAAATTAAGTCTTCGAAGTTTGTCTTGTCTGAAAATTTAAACAGACCTATTACATAAGGCTTCATGCCTTGACCCTTATGTCAGTTACCTATGAGACTTTCATAATTACGAGATTGCTCCATTAAATAGTTTATAGCCGGCACGACGTCAGCGAGGTACTCATAACACTTGAAGCTATTGAAAGTGGCAACGCCAAAGTTTTGGTCTGCAATTCCGGACAAGCCAAGCCAAGTGAGCTTGGCTTGGCTTGATTTGATGAGCCAGTCGAAAGCCATCCTTGATCTTAAGTACAGTCAAGGCCGACAGTTCTCATGATTTAACATGCGAATGTTGACATGGTATTAATCAAGTTATCCTGCCGCCAGTACTTAGTATTGACGGACATTCTCCAAAAATATTGATTACAATTATGGTCTGTAGTAATTATAGAAGATATAAGCCCAAATTCTAGAGGTTTCGATTGCTTATTTGAGAGATATTGCAAGTTCCTTAGGCCAAAGCGAAATGCCGACACCTTGGGAAAATTCCCAAACAGTAACCGTCCTCCAGCCTCGTCACGTGCAGGAGGAGCCGAGTACGAATTGGGATTTACTAATTTCAGATGATTTATACTCTATTTATGTAGTTGAATCGAACCAGTCTTTTAAATTTATTTATTTTATTTATTTAACATTTATTTCTCCATAGGCGGGAAGTGTTCTTGGGTTATTATGTTACAGCTGTCTTTGATTCAAGACGAACTCTTCCAGTGACTGGCACCAACGATATCCAAAATTTTCGGTAAATATATGGATTCAACTAGTTGCTCTCCTACGGGTCAAAATTCAATGAAAAATTGGGAAAGGATACATAATTATTTTTTATTGTTAAATTTCACTGATATTATTATAGTCAAGCTTTATTTTGGTAGTGAAATGCCGAGGAGAATTGCCCTTATTCATACATATCAACAGATGGGCCCGGCACAATAATTTATATCAGATGAGAGATGGGACAGCGGACTGACCAAGAGACCCATTCCCAGAGATGAGTTCTGAGCTCGGTAGAGTAGATATAGTAGATTGATAGAGTAGATTGGTGCAATCACGTGTCAGATGGAATATTGCAGTAGATGAGACGGAAGGTTAATAGAAGAAGGGACACAACCACAGTTGGTCATATTGGCCAGGAAACTATTTTATCATTCGACGGCTGCTCCCTTTCCACAAATCACAGGCTCCCGGCCATCCCTTCCACCAATCACAGGCTCTCAGCTACTCGTCCAGCTAGCCACTCAGCAAATGCCAGGCTTCAGCCTCCTGAAGAATTCTAGCTTCTCATCTCCGTAGCCGTTGCTACCTCCTTTTATTCAAACTCCTTGACTAATGAGATAAGTTAGTAAGTACATATGATTAGTTCCAGTACCTACATTAGTGGTAATATTCTTACGTTTTCCTGTATCGTCTGCTAAATAAATTAAAAGTGTCATACGGAAAATCGAGCTTCTTGAACGATACAGTGGTCTGCTTATTAGCTACAAAGGTACGATCTGAAGCTGAGATGAACGCTACTCCCGGCGCTTCTCCTACTGGTAGTTGAACGTGTTGACTGACTGCCCTCAGATAAATTTCTACTATCGGAAGGTCGTTGAATTTTACTTCGATACTTGAACGTTTTGAGTATATTATCTCATAATTGTTCATTTGGGTAGCATTACCTGTCCGTGAAGGCCCGAGCGTGAATCTTAATATAATAAAACGATTCGTTTATTTATTTATTTATTTATTTATTTATTTAGTGTCCATTTTTTAGCGAAATGGATAGGCGAAAAATAGGTCAGGTTGCAGATTCTGCCATCAATTTGCGCTTTTATGGAGATCGATGGCCAGGTTGCAGAAAATGGCAAAAGTGAGATCCTTATCCCTTTATTTTCTGCTTGAAATAGTGCCTTACATGGAAACAATAAAGATATTTGCAGCTGTTTTTATCGGGGCTATGAAATCTGATTTTTCTCGTTTCCTCAATGCATCGTAACGTATGCTTGCTCTCAGTTCACGGCGAATAAATTCAGTAGTCGATCAGCAAAGCACAGATGAAGCGGCACAATTAAATCTTTCAGCTTGCGCTCTTCCTTTAATGGAGAATTTTCGTTTCAAGAGAAAAGGAACCTAGACGTACTGAAGCCTCATCTTTCGGTAGCTAAGATACGCGAAAGGGAATTAACTTAATTCAGCAATGCTTCGCTACTTGATAATGTAAAAGTTTTTCTGCACTTCTTCTCAAGTGGGGGATGATTGTGCTGCTTAGATAAATTGAAAGAGAGAACACTCAGATCTTATGACAATATTAGTAGGCCTTTGCAGCGTATTCTCCAGAAGCATATTACTAACGGAAGTATGTTAAATGAAGACGGGTCTTCAGAAAATCCTCGTAGTCATTTTTAACCCACCCTAAGAAAATCATTAACCCGAACCAGAAATTATTGTATGGCCCAAGGAGCTTCTAATGGGAAGAGCAAGCCCAAGCACTCTCTAGGCGAGTAAACATATGGCTTTGTCACGTGATCGAACCTGGCGTTTGGAGTCCTTCAAGTGGCTGAACTGCTCTCATGCAGAAAGACGAAGGCACTGGTCAGCACATATAATAAAGGAAGATACAGACAGGCAGTTCTTCAATATTTTTCCAAGAAAATCGGGTCTGAAGATTTATATCCCAGTGCTCACCCTACTACTTTCATCTTAAGATGGTATACAGGATTCAAGTTTCGTTTACATGCTTCCATCCGTTCGCAATTTTGTCGATGGTTAATGGCCATAAAAATTTGAGCTCAGGACTCCTTCCTATAGCTACAGGCTGCGTGAGGTAATGCCGCTCTCCGATTGGATAAGCCATTCAGCCAGTTCAAGGGAAAAGTTTACTCGAAACGCTCCCGTAGGGTAAATAGAGAAGGTGCGCTCCTCTCTATTAGAACCTCCTTGGTATGGTTTTAGCTTTTGGGGCGATAAAAAATCTGTATGGGGTAACTGCAAAAAAAAAAACGATGCGTCTATTATTTTTTCATATTTATAGTCTCTTGCTGATAATATTAGATTTTCTTTCAGTTGACGTCATGAATATGGAGGGTTCATACTAGAAGTACAGAAACGCATTACTCATATTAGCCCTCTAAATAATTCCTATTTTTTTCGACAGAATAGCAAAGATTGAGCTTTTTATGGTGTGTCTTCAAATTAGGGGAGCACCAACCGCTAATTAACGTGAATCATTACAGCACCAAATTAGAGGTAGAACCCCGTGCTAAAATTAGTCAGCATTAGGGACAGAACCGCCCCTAAGGTTAGTCATTACAGCACCAAGTCAGGGTAGTACCGCCACCTAAAGTTAGTCATTACTGCACCAAGTTAGAGGCAGTACCGCCTGCTAAACTTAGTCATTACAGCACCAAGTTAGGGGCAGTACCGCCCCCTAAAGTTAGTCATTACAGCGCCAAGTTAGGGGCAGTACCACCCCTAAAGTTAGTAATTACAGCACAAAGTTAGGGGCAGTACCACCCCCTAAAGTTAGTCATTACAGCACCAAGTTAGGGGCAGTACCATCCTCTAAGGTTAGCCACTGCAGCACCAAGTTAGGGGCAGTACCGCCCCTAAGGTTAGCCACTGCAGCACCAAGTTAGGGGCAGTACCACCCCCTAAAGTTAGTAATTACAGCACCAAGTTAGGGGCAGTACCGCCCTTTAAAGTTACTCATTATAGCACCAAGTTAGGGGCAGTACCGCCCCTAAGGTTAGCCACTGCAGCACCAAGTTAGGGGCAGTACCACCCCCTAAAGTTAGTCGTTACAGCACCAAGTTAGGGGTAGTAGCGCCACCTAAAGTTAGTCATTACAGCACCAAGTCAGGGTAGTACCGCCACCTAAAGTTAGTCATTACAGCACCAAGTTAGGGGCAGCACCACCCCCTAAAGTTAGTCATTACAGCACCAAGTAAGGGGCAGTACCGCCCCTAAGGTTAGCCACTGCAGCACCAAGTAAGGACAAGGTCGTCCGGCAGAGGCCGGCGCACAAGGTTGCCTGGGGCAAGCAGATGGACAGGACGTTCACCTCGACCATAAGCCGAGGCGGGCGAGGCTGCGGCCAAAGATTTATGGTAATGGACGTGCGATAGGCCTGGAGAGCGAGGGTCATGACTTTTTTCCATAGGGAATTCTTTCATAATCTGTTTGCAGGCTAACTGGCGATGTAATCTAAGTGAATTTCTTGAACATGTCAGTAAGTAATCAGCTAGACTTTTGGAAGACACTTATATGGCTACTGCGGCCTTGTATGGCCCCTACCTGAAATCATTGATTAGGTTAGCTTAGGATAAGTTAGGTTATTATGATAATAGGGCAGGCTAGTTTAGTATTGATTCGGTTCAGCTACAGTAAGGGTTAACCAAATTTATGGACACATATGTTATACCGATACCGGACTCTCAGGCGGGCTATACCCCGTGAAGGCGCTGATATTCCTTCAAAATTATTAGTCTCTTGGTTATAGGTATTTCTCTCGGACCTTCATCTACAATACAGTTCAGGTCTGACTCATGTCTTTGTTGTGATATATTTATAGTAACAGCACTTCTTAAGCAAACTTACTTACTCATCTGGGGCCAGTGGGCCTATACCAGCAGCACAAACCAGTGCATGTGGGTTTCCTAGGTGAGGGTGTGGTCTAAGTTGACTTTACCTCTACCTCTTACTAGCTGCAGTTTCACGAAGTCAACATTACTGGTATTCCTGAAAATTTAGCTTTGTAAATTTAGTTCTAAGAATTTCTTTACTTTTTTCCTGTAAGCTGTGTCTATGAGTATTTTAATTTATGAAAA
>LQNS02276866.1:6628172-6642866 GCA_001587735.2 Parhyale hawaiensis
GAACGAGTAACGGCAATTTCCGTTACTTTTGATAAAATCTACCCGGGCGTTACCGTTACTCGTTACGTTTCAAAAATTGCTTAGGCGATACCGTTACTCGTTACAAAAAGTAACGCCCGTTACATAAGCCGTTACAGTAACTAGTTACATGCCCATCTCTGTGTGTGATATGTTAATATAATTGATTTTCAGTTATATTCCACAACAGAAATTCCCCAAATTTAAAACATTTTGAGTTGAAGTGAGAGCTCAAGTCCCATAAAGTGGACGTTTCCTATTTTTCACTCGATGTGGCCAGCGAAATTTTGGAATCGCATGGGTTTTTGGCAAATCTTATTCTGTTCCAAAAGAACTTATAACTGACGCAGCCCAGCTTGTATGACTCATACAGTCAAGATAACTTTTTACTTACGTTAATGGATCAGATTTTAGTTCCATTTGAAATTAATTAGTATTTATTAGTATTTGCTTTCTTGTAGATCTACTTGCTGGCCAATTTGATTTACTTGTGTTGACATTTCTCGTACAATACAAAGGATAATCTGTAGGGAGCATTTCAGATATAGGCTTAGGGTACCATCTGCAAGATTAGATGTTATAAAGCAGGGTACGTGTTATCAACTAGTCAAACTAATCAATGATGTACCTGATGAGATGCTGTTACCGATGCCTGGTTATCGCTTAAAAAAGGAATTCAAAAAGTTAGTTCAGACCCACCATTGATGCAATGTACATTTTCTTCAGATACCCCATAAGCACTATTCTCTTGCTTATTTTTTCTATATTTCCACATGCGCCATCCATCACGCATTTTATTAGTGTCGCTTACCGTTTATTGTTATCCTTTACTGTTGTGTAGTTGGTGCCCTCGTAATTTTGCTTATACTATCGTTTCACACCCTATGTTGTTAAATTATATACATTATATTATTGTCGGTACTCAATATTAGTCACTACCACTTTCCTTGCTATGATCTTCCTGGCGGCCCAATCCGAGTCCATCGCCCAGTGAATGACTTTGCGATGATTGATGTGGCCGGGCACACCGCGCTGCCGCCTGTTGGGGTTTCGGCGCGGGTTTGGTGCTCGGTCATTTCAACAGGTGGGCAGTCGAAACCCCAAATTATTCCTCTCTCACACTTTTTCTAAAGTTCGCCTGCGCTATCAACAACGGGCTATATTATTGCCCTATACTGTACTTCGCCCTTATTATCAACTATGTATTTACGCTTGCGACAATGCCTTGCCTTTACTATTGCGTTTAACGATTAGATTCACTACTACACTTGTACTAATTTCTCATTTTTGCTCTAGCTATATTTCCCCGACGATTTGTGTACAGGACTAGTTCACTCGCCTTTTTTTTTCGTTGTAATACTTAACTTTGTTTATTTTGGTCCAAGAAGCGAATGCTTGAAGCGATCGTTCTTTCGTCTCATTTTGTGTGTTTTATGTATGACAATTCCTGTTTTTAATGATGGTTTGGACAAATTAATTTCTATAAAAAATTCGTAGAAAAAATTTAAGGAAAGAGTGAGCACTTTAAAATATATTTAAACGACATTTTCTGATGAATTCTACGTTCAAAATAATAGTCACCGGTACGATGCTGCTCTAAATTTACAAGTTTTGGGACGGTTATAGAATTAAGTGTGCAAAAAAGCAGCTGCATCGGATTGTCTCATACGTGCTTTTATGAACTGCTACTGTAAAATTAGTTGAAACTATTGTACTGTGATAGCAAACTATTACCATTAAGTTGTAACAAAACCGGTGTTTCAAATCATTAAAGTAGGGAAATGTGCAACATAAATAACTTGCCGCTGTTAAGCTTATTTTTGTTTACACAAATACCCATAATTTAATTAAAAATACCTTAGTAAATAAATACCTTAAAATACCCTAATATCTTAAACTAGATACCTCAATTTACCTCGAGCCCACGTTAGTTAAGGTATCCCGCAGCTCAACTCGGGCTTCCCTTGGCACAAATCGAGCCATGAGGGTGTTTGTTTTCTTCACCCGCTGGGCTTGTTGCGTGGTGGTTTGTTAACCTCATGGAGTTCTTCCGTCGCCAGTCTGGTGTGATTTAATAATAATAATAATAATAGTTTCAAATTCTGGAGTTCCTGAGCCGCACCTTCTCTGAGCTTGGTTGGTTAATATGTTGTTGCATACTACTCGACTGCTGTAGTTCTTTATTTCCATGAGAAGATGTTCGTGTTTTTCCCAATTTCAACAGATTGACATCAATTTGTGACTCAGGATCGAAACGGCACGATTTATCATTTGAAGAAGGCTATCACTCAACGATGAATATTTGAGAACAGAGCTGGGACTACCGTATGAAATTCTGTGTTTCGATAGTACCAGCGGTAGATTTATCTACCGAACTACCGACTCGTCTTCCATTTTTTCTCCTCTCGTTTCCCAAGTCCTCTACATAGCTCATAGAGGGCCGGGGCGTAAGTTCCGGTGTCTCTTTGGGAATGGGCCTCTTGGTTCGTCTACTACCGCCTATCTAATCTAATCTAATCGTTTACGAGTTATTTTGCTAATCGTAATTTAATATGAAATAGGGGTAAAATGAATTTGTTTAAAGCTAGAGATTATTTGAGGACATTTACCATTAGTATTTGATTTGGAAGATAAACTTAAATGTGCTTTTAGATGCGGAATAATGTATGTCCCTCTATATAATTACATTGAAGGATGATGTATTTCAAGAACGGTCGATGGTATAGAAAAATTATTTACATTTATTGATTCAGCCCTGGAATTCATTAAATTCAGTAATCAGTGAAAAATTACAATGCACAAAACTTCTATGAAAAATTGTTGTATGGTGTTATAGATTAATCCATCATATATCCATCATAATGATACTTAACATTTCCTACCGCCGCCACTCCTTCGAGGCATAATGGAGCCAACGTTGCAATACAAGAAATTCGCTAGGAGAACTTCAGCGAAGACGGTTCAGAGAGCCCATAAGCAGGGCACCTTCTGTTCTACTAAAGCGTTAGATAAGTCGTCAGGGTAAAGAGACGGGTGTCAGTTAAGAAGGAGTATATTATGTTTCAAAGATGCGTTTGGTTGAACTAGGATAACTTAATTATAGAGATGGAGCTTCTGATTGCTACAATATCAATAATAATGTTTTAATTAACACTAGAATTTCCCCGGATCCTTCTAGTATATAATAATGGCCATGAACACATAATTGTTTTTTTTTCTATCATCGTAAACATAGTAAAGAAATTTCAAATAAAATATTAATAATATAAAATCCAATTGTCAAGCGTTCTTTACATTCCTGAAAGCCAAGCACACCCACCCGGCCACCCTAGCTCCCATCAACCCCTCCTTTCTCTCTGTTTCGCCGACCCTTGTACACTCGAAAGCTGCAGTACAATAACGGTGGTCGGTAGCTGAAGCTTGGCTGACTCGCTGCTCACCCTGTGATTTGTGGAAAGAGATGGCTGGGGGCCTGTGATTGGTGGGAAGGGATGACTGGGGCCTGTGATTGGTGGGAAGAGATGGCTGGGAGCCTGTGATTGGTGGTAAGAAAGCAGAGAGACCAAATCGAAAGCCCCTGGCCAATGCGGCAGAATGTGACTACGTTCCCTCTCTCTATTGAGCCTCTTCGACAGTTCCAGAACACGAACAAATAAAGCAAACTGTGCCACATGTGTTCCGGACAACTGCGGCACTGGGACCGTTGTTTACTCTAGCCCGGCACTGCAAGTTCCGCGTTAGTGCAATGGATAACTACCATGGGGCTCTTCAACGGTATAGCATGGGCCTCTGGGGCCCTCGAGGTATATCATGGGCAGAAGGGACTAGGTTGTTACTATGGACCCTTCGGGGGTATACCATAGGCCAAAGGGACCAGGTTAATTTGGTTCCACCGCAGCGCAGTAAATATTTCACTAAAGCCATTGTCCTGGAATAATAATAATAATCTTTAGTAAGTACTCATATAACATTACAAAATTTGAATGATATATGATACACAGGAGAATGTATCTTATTTCTAGGTTACACACAGCACATGTCGGAATGATCTTACGTATTAGACATCATTATGCCCCATTGCTTGGCCTCCGTCAGGCAACAGTATGCGGTGACATCGTATATACATATTAGATCGTTTGTAGCCAGGGCCATCGCGGAAGGCTTTTATTGATGAGTTGTTGGAGTTTTCAGTCCTGTTTTTTAGGCTCCAAACGCATTTCCTGCTCCTGACTTTGAGAAAATCAGTGTATTTTTGAGCAAGTATCAGACTTGCGCTATTAGACCTTGGCACATTCATTAATCTGCTGAATGTGTCATTATCAGTAACCCGTAAGCGCTGAATAGATTACTTTTTGAAGTTGCCCCAAAGTGAGTTACAGTACAGGGGGTAACAATAGGTCCGGAATAATTGACATTTCACTTCTTCAGAGCAGTGACTGAATTTTCTAATTAACGTGTTACCAGCTCCATGGAGCTTCCGCGTTTCTTTCTCTATATCCTGATTATCACGAAAATCATCAGTGATTTTATGACCCAGGTAAGAGAAGCTGCTTACGTACTTAAGCTCTACACTATTGAGAGCAGAATGTTTATGACCGGGAAGGCTACTTCTCCTAGGCCTAATATACAGGCCAACTGTTTTTACTGTGTTATATTCAATACAAAGTTTATCCGCTTCGCCCTCGCAGATTGCGAGGAGCTTTTGTAGTCCTGTAGAATGGGGAGAGCCAAGCACCATGTCGTCAGCATAACTAAGGGCATTTATTGCTTTATTGCTAATATGACATCCTACTCCAGCTGCATTTAACTTTGTATGGATACAGTCAATGAAAATAACGAACAAAATGGGAGAGTTGGCCTCCTTGTCGTGAAGCATTAGTCATGTAAAACGATGATGATGTTTTCTCCCCCATTTTACACAACATTTCTGGGTTTGAAACCAATATTTTAACATTTTTAAAATGTGTAGGGTGGTTTTGTTTCTCCAGCATACACTGAAGCAGAGAATAATGATGCACTCTATCAAATGCTGCCTTAGCGTCTAGAAAACACAGATACTTGAGAGAGCCATTGTCGATGAAATGATTGATTTATAACTCGTTTTAGCGCAAAGACAGCCATTTCTGTGCCATGTTTTGCTTTAAAGCCAAATTGTTTATCTTCAGTGTTCATATACATTACCTCCCGTCTCTCAAGAACCAGTTCTACAAACTTTGAAAGCGACGTGGCTACGGCTATAGGGCGGTAGTTGCTCTTGTCTGACACACACTTTTTCTTACTTTTTAGAATTGGCGATATTATGACCAGCATTAATTGTCTGGGAAGAGAGATAGAGTGAGGCAGCCAGGGAGAAAAGCAGCAAGTAAAGTTACAAGCTTCGGAGGGCTGTATTTGTACGCTTCGGCGGGAACGTTGTCCGCACCTGTAGCTTTATTATTTTTAAGTAGCTTTAATGCTTCACGGACGTCGTTGTCCGATACAGTACATTGGTCATCAGGTGAGATCACATGATCAAGAATACCATTAACATAATCTTCATGCTTGCTGTCATCAAAACAGTTCATAATGCCTTCATAGTGGGATTTCCAGAATTCAATAATGTTACTTTCTCCTGTGATTCCATCTATCGATTGAGCAACAGTGTGCATATTCGGTTTTAGATTGTTTCTTTCCTTCCAAAAGTCAACGCCCCGATTTTGAGTAAGTTTGCTGCTTAGTTTTTCCGCTCTGAGCTCGTCCTCACGTCTGTAAAATCACCTGAATGTGTCCTTAAACTAACTACATTGCTGCTGGCACGGCTTCGGCTTACCCAAGACTTAACTACCCAATATACTACTTAAAAAATCTGAGCAACCTCACTCGTTTTCACTACTACCAACACTAATAATTGTTCGTCTTCGAATGCCCCTCTCTACTAAAATTAAGTTTAAATTCGCTGCGACCCACATTCGATGAGTTGTTTAAACACATTAAGTATTAAGCTGTAGCCTTGGTCACGGAAACTAGTGTTTCAAGAACGCAGCAATTTCAGTATTTTGACTCTCCTTCACACCTGGCTACAGGATTCATAAATTACTCTGATGATCAGATAATCAACATGAATTCGTTCTTCTTTTCCCTTAATATTTTTTACAATGCCTACAAATTTCAAGATAATCTATTCATAATTTTTTTAAAATATATTGTTGAAAAAAATAGCAAGAAAGAGACAAACGGGCTGAAAGACAATCACAAAAAAAATTATTCATTAGATGTTCCTGATATTGCTAGCATTACCTAAAAATGCTATATGAAGCCGTTTAGAATGTTTTGAGTGATGTTGCAGCAAAAAATTGGTAGGCAAACAAAAAAAAAGAAATTGAAAAGGTCTTTACCGAATGATACTAAATCATTTTATGATGTTGATGGCATCAGTAAGAACATTGAAAAGCAACGGCGTGAGAAGCCTTTAGAAGTACGAATGCCCTCAGAAAATTACTTACTCCAAAGTACTACTCAGCACTCGTGCGTCACGTACCAGAATTTCAGCAACCAACAATGGGTCATGGGGACCTTTGTCTAAAACTATTTTCTGTAAAATATCCACTAATTCACCTTATCAAATGCTTTCTTTGCATCCAAGAAACGCGCATATACGGAGAGAGCTAGAAAAACAGCCTGGTAAATATTCAGAGCACTTCGTATATTTAACAGCATGCCTTGGTGAATACTATCGAAAGCTTCGATAAAAACAGCATCATGATGAGAATGGGGTGCTTTTCTATTATGCTTCGTATACTGATTCAAGCATATTTAGAACCACGTACGTGTATGTATTGGTGCAGGCCCTGTGAGCCCGTCCGCATATTTGGTTAATGAATGAAATTTCAAAGAAAAATCGGGAATGAAAGTTACATTTTCAAGCCTTTTTGAATCGTTGCGAATTGCCTGGCACAACCACCACTCACCTCCGCACCCTGCCCCTCTCCCCCAAGGCAACCACCCATATCATACCCTCACCTCAACACCTACACTCCCAGGCCTCTACACACCCCAACAGGCACCCCCAGCCCCATCCACCTAACAGCCTCATCTCACCCTCCCTAGAGGGCCTCTACCCACCCGGCCCCCACCCACTTCAACCCCTACCCCACGCCCCTGGTACACACGGAGTGGCAGTTCCACACAACGAAGCAAATAGAGCGATCTGTGCCGCATGTGTTCTGGACACCTGTGGTGCTGCGCTTCTTGTGTACTTTAGCCCGGCACTACAAGCTCCACGTCAGTACAATGGATAACCAACATGGTCCCCTGGGGCCCTCGTTGGTGGCCCCCTGGGGCCCTCGTTGGTAAATCATGGACTCTTAGAGCCCTCAGCGGTCATATTCATAGGCTCCTGGAGCCCCTCAGAGGCATATTCATAGGCTCCTGGAGCTCCTCAGATTCATAGGCTCCTGGGGGCCGACGGAGGTATGCCATGAACTGCTGAGGTTTTTCGGTGGTATACCGTGGACCATGGACCCCTGGGCTCATCAGTGGTATATTTATAGGATCGCGGAGGCCCTCGAGCGTATATTATGGATTCCAGGAGCCCCTTGGAGTCAGGGGCCTTACGAGGTATACCTTGGAATGCTGGAGCCCCTTAGGGGTATACCATGGACAAGGTGGGTACATCGAGTATCTAGCCAATATTAAAGAAACCAAAGCCTGCTTAAAATCTGACCAACGTTTTCACCGTCGCAAGCACCATTTGCACGTCTTCGATTGCCTCTCTTTATTAATACTAAGCTTAAATTCTCTTAAACCTGCATTTTGAAGAGTTGTTGAAGCTGTAGCCGGGGTCACAGAATCTTTTACTCAAGAGCGTAGACGTTTCCTTATTTGGATTCTTGTGAGCATCGGGGTTCCTACACTGTTCTTTGCGTCACATTGTCCGAACCTCAACACTGAGCATAGCTGTGATACTAAAATTTCTTTGGATCATACGCTGGAAATTAAAGGCTTAAGTCCACGTCGGGCATCTACACCCATCAAGTGCGACTTGTGGCTTCGGGGCATAATATTTTTGCAGCGGCATTTTCGTTACATAAAGTGTATTCCCGCTACTAATTTATTAATTTTGAAACATCCACCGCCCACTTTGAAATTATTTTTGCATATTTATGATTACCGCAACTATTCTACACGAACATATGAAATTTACTGCATTCAAAAGACAGGGTCAGTCGCATGGTAAAAACACGAGTTAGAAGAGCATTCGCTACTAAAATAACTGGACAGTGGGCTTTAGAGGTATGTCTATGTCTAATTCATGCTTATTACCACCGCCGAGGAGGTTATGTTTTTCTTGCAGTTTGTCTGTCTATCTGTCCCCTTGTCTGCCACTAAGACAATTAAATAAGTATGGACGATTTATCATTAAATTAACAGGTATCGTTATACAGGATAAGTGGAAGAGATGATTTTTTTCTTTTGCTTGCCTAGTTTTATTGGCAATATAACTCAGAAAGTTCGTAGCGGATTTTCATAAAATTTACAAGAAATGTTGGAAACGTTAAGAGGAGTAGATGAATAAATTTTTATGATCTGTTGCTCCGTTGATCGATTTTTCTCAGCAACGTAAACCAGAACGTCATGAACGCATATTTATGAAATTTGTAGGAAATGTTTGGATGTTGAGAGGCAGTAACGACCAAATTTTGGTGATGATTTAATTATTCGTTTGCGTTTTTCTGTGTTTATCGTTTTGTGTGTCAGTATATAGCTCAAAAAAGTTATGGACGGAACTTTCAGCAATTTGCAGAAAGTGCTAGAAATGTTACGAAGAGCAAATAAATCAATTTTGGTAATGATAAAAAAGCTGCAGTAGCACAAACTTTAATTTTTCGTTGACATTCAATTCTACTTGTTTGTTGGCTTTCCATCACCCTCCGTTCATTCATGATTTAGTTTTCAATGAAAAAATATTTTCTTTGAGCTACTATTCAATATTAATATTTTTATATTAATATTATTGCATGCCTTAAAACTAATTCCCTACATACACTCCGCGCCACGCTATTAGTTTAAGAAAACTTCTAAACATACAATATTCATTATTGATAGGGAAAAACCTGAAACTCCTAACTTCCAACATAATTTAGCTATTGAATTAGGGCTAATACTTAGCTATGATCATTTTATTGAAAGTAATTTTTATTATTACCCGCTAACGAAGTGAGAGAAGTGATACTGTATTCGTTGTAGATTTATTTATATTTGTATATATACATATATATTGAAGGAAACGAATAGAAGCACAATTAGAAATTTTGTTACCCACGACGCGTTTCGCCGTACCTCGAGTCATCAGGTGGGAGAGTCGATATGAAGGTCGAATCTGAAGACGTTAAGATTTTCTGAAATTTAGCCAGGTTGTCACAGAAAGATGTAGCTGTGATACCGAATTTTCCAAAGCTATAAAAATAATTTTCAAACAAGCAAATGTTTCAAAATTGAAAAACATTTACTTGTTTGAAAATTATTTTTATAGCTTTGGAAAATTCGGTATCACAGCTACATCTTTATGAGACAACCTGGCTAAATTTCAGAAAATCTTAACGTCTTCAGATTCGACCTTCATCGACTCTCCCACCTGATGACCCGAGGTACGGCGAAACGCGTCGCGGGCAAGGAGCTTCAATAGAGAAGGAGGGAGCCTTGTGGCCCAGTTACAGACTTACCAGCGAGTCAACCAGATCTCTTATAGCTGTGAGACGTTCATTGGTAGAAAAGACGGGGGAGCACTGAGTTTCACGGGAGAGCAGCAGACGAACCGAGTTACTGATATGCGATTGGTGCTTACGCGAATGGCTGCAGCCATAAGAGACTCTTACTGATATGCGATTGGTGCATACGACAACTGGCTGACAGCAATAAGAGACTCTTGAGCTTCAACGGGCTAGGCTACTGGCTCCCTCCTTCTCTATACAAGCTCCTTGGTCGTGGGTAACAAAATTTCTAATTGTGCTTCTATTCGTTTCCTTCAATGTTTGAAATAATGCCACCTCAAGACAATATATATATATTTTTTTTTCTTGAGATGGCAAAATGTAGATGACGATTGTAGAAGCAGTTGAAGAAATTTTGGTACCCACGACGCGCGTTTCGCTGTTCTCTAGCTCATCAGGTGGGAGGATCAAAGTTGTTAAATTTAGTTATTAAAATCTTGCGAAATTTAGAGAGGTTATCATAGGAAGGTGTAAGTATGATACCGGCTGTTCCAGAAGTATAAATGAAGCTTCCAAACATGCAAATGTTTCGTCAATTTTCAACTACAGCCCGCTGCGTTGACTCCAATTACTGCACGTTTCAGACACGCAGATGTACCGAGAGCGACAGTTCTCACCCTGTCGAAGGTAAAATATATAAATTTCATTTATACTTCTAGAACAGCCGGTATCATAGTTACACCTTCTTATGATAACCTCTCTAAATTTCACAAGATGTTAAAAACTAAATTTACCAACTTTGATCTTCCCACCTGATGAGCTAGAGAACAGCAAAACGCGCGTCGTGGGTACCAAAATTTCTTCAACTGCTTCTATAATCGTCAACTACATTTTGCCATCTCAAGAAAAAAATATATATATATGTCTGTCCCCCCCAATAAAGGGTCGAAGGAGTTGAAAAGGGTTCATAATTCTTTGCAGGGAGTCTGGTGGGTTGCCCTCGCTGTGACCTATGCCAAAAAACTAGGAATAGCTAACTATAAAAAATGACGGCGACGAAATTTGCTCTCCACCAAAGAAATGTCGAAGGAGTTGAGCTATGTTCATGATTTTTTGCAGGAAGTCCGATGGGTGTCCGCAATGTGAGCCGTACTAAAAAACGTAGGATTAGCTGGCCATAGAAAATGATGGCGATGAAATTTGCTCTCCACCCAAAAACCAGTAGAAAAGTTGAGCTATGATCATGATTTTTTCAAGGGAGTCTGGTGGGCTGTTTTCGATGGGACCCATGCCAATAATCTAGTATTAGCTGGCCATCAAAAATGACGGTGATGAAATTTGCTCCCACAGTGGGTGATGGTCTTACAACACGAGGCGTTCTAGTAAATTTTAATTTTATAGTCAGGTGTACCACGGTCATAGCTTAATTCCCGGAAAAAAATACTTAGCGCGAAAATTCAAGGTCGAAGATACGGAACTAAATAATGAAAAAAATTAACACGTTGCACGTTAGCCTCGTTTTGCAAACTCAAAAAGTTATGAACGGATCTTCACGAAAATTGCATAAACTGTTAAAACCATCAGAGGGCACAAATGATTAGATTTTCGAGTTGATACAAAGAAAATTATGGTTTTGAAGCTAAACTGAATTTTTCGTTACCGTTGCCTCGCTTGGGGGAGGTATGCGTTCTCAGAGTGCTCTAGTACTTGGATAAGTTATTAACTTGCCCATAGACCACACCATACATTGACTGGACACTGAAATCGGGCCTCTCGTAATTGGGCCTGGGGGCCGATTTACGTATGTGTTGATAAAATTAGTTCTGATAATGGCAAAGACATATTGAACTACGAAGACAGCCCGTACATGATATTAAAACATAATTTTGGGCTGTTACCACCCTTTATTACTGGAACCATCGTGAGTGCCAATATCATTTCACATAACTGCCTATATATATTACACCATTTCATAGTTACCTACATTATATCACGTCATGGTTTCCTAAGTTGTGGTAGTTGTAGTAAAAGATAGTTCAACCCTCAATGAATTAGAGTAGAGAGTAAAGCAAAGAGATGCTTGATCGCGACCAGTCACCCTCGTGACCTTGTGCGTGACCTTGACCTTCCGGTTTAGGACGGCCAATGCACTTCCGGTGTAGCGGGGGTTAGGGGGGCCTGGGAAACCGGAAGCAGGCGGGGTCCAGAGGCCAAAGGTCACGAGCGAGCATCTCGGTGCTCTACTCTCTACTAATTAGTACTTACCTTTTCTAAGAGAGAAAAAAGTATGGGCATATAGTATGTCGACAGTTATGGAGAACCCATGAACAAAGGTATTCCCACACAGTATCAACGCGATGAGGAGCAGTAAGTTGAGAAAGAAAAGGAAGAACAGATGAAAGGAAATCGAAAAAGAAATCGAAAGGAAGCAAAATGGGTACGAAAGACAGAAGTCCCGAAGGCCTAGCTAACGACTAAGGTAACCTACAGTGTCCCCTTACCCACCTGACTACCTAAAAATAGATATTATTTTTATGACTCAACTCCTGCCTCTTATTTGGTGTCGAAACAACAAATTTCATCACTCTCATTTTCTACGGCCAGCTATTTTTTGTTGGTTTTTTAGCATTGGTCGCATCTAGATCAACCCACCAGACTCCCTGCAAAAATTAGTAACGTTGCTCAACTCGTTCTATTACTTTTTGGGTAGACAGACAAATAAACAATTATATATCTATACATATACAAATAAGGAAGATTTTATCGAAAGTCTATTGAAAGTATATACATATACTTGAATCTTCAAAGAAAACATTATCACCACTCGTTGCTTTTCTTCCGAGTGATAAACAAATAGTTCATCACAAAAATTTGATCATTTACTCTTTGTGATGTATCGGTAGGTAATTGACTGCAGTCTGCAGCATTCGAGTGAATGCTGCTGTCAGATGCACGACTTACGGTTCTACCATCGGCATGAATTTTAATCGCTAACTAAGCATACAAAGTAATTTTAGTTAACAACTCCATTAGATGTTTACTTGGCATTTTATTAAACATTTCAAATCGAGCACACCACGAATTTGAGAAACTTCTGTTCTACAACATGAGACTTGCTTTGACTATATATTGCAAATATCGAAGCTGCTCTACATAATTACACTTCAAGCCATAATATTTTTTGCGAATTTTTCATATAGCTATAAAAGTTTTAGAAGTATGTACACGTTTGCCAGTCATTACTGAATGTAAATGAACTGAGTCATATGGCCTAAACAAAGTGTGAAAGAATAATGGGAGAGCATATAAAGATGCTGCACCCTGCTGTCAAGCCCAATTTCGAGACCGAAATCTGGCTTAGGGGCCAGTGTCCAGTCAATGTATGGTGTGGTCTATGGTTAGCCCAATGAAAAGAGCACGGAACATTGACAATAAAAAAATACGGACACAGTAGAGAGATATTTCTATGTTTCAGAATTTTATAACTGATGCAACTATTACAGTAGCACTCTGAGACTGCTTACCTCCGCCAGCAACGCACTGTTAAGCCCGCTGCAGACGTTAGTCTTCGGTCCGGTGTTTTAACATCACAGTGTTCGAATGCGTTGCTGTGTCTGTATACACAACCAATATGAGGACTACTTTCTGAGACGACATTCACCAAGAATTTCAAAAGACGTGAGACACTGGACTAGCGACACTTACTAAGGCGGCGGATATGACAGTAAACAGTCTTGTTTGCTACGACAGTAAGAAATATTCGAACGCGTTGAAGTGAAAACATTACACAATAGACTGTCGCTGCAGCCGGCTTTAGCGAAAAAATTTTTAATTGATCCAAAAACCAGGGACTCCTTTTGATCACCCTCAAAACTTGTTTACTTGTACCCCTTGACTTTTCTAACTGCTAATGATGTTTTCTCAGAGTTCTTCTTTAGCTTTACAAGTATAATTTGCTCTGACAAGCATGCAGTAATATATAATCAATCTCACAACCGAAAAAAAAAATCTTCAAAAGCTGTTCAGTTGTTGCTTTTGACATTTCCTTCAGCTTCTGCAAATTT
Organism: Parhyale hawaiensis; assembly: GCA_001587735.2. Taxonomy (NCBI): domain Eukaryota; kingdom Metazoa; phylum Arthropoda; class Malacostraca; order Amphipoda; family Hyalidae; genus Parhyale; species Parhyale hawaiensis. Next base: position 6,641,944 of record LQNS02276866.1, read on the forward strand.
CATGAGGATCCGTTTCTATTTTTTAGGTTATGCTTCTGACAAACATAAAGATAAACATGGAAACAAACGCACCGACAAGTCATCACAAAAATTCCGTCATTGCCTCTTCGTGGCCTTCTTAACATTCACGCAAATTCCTTATGGATCAGTTCAGTTCAGGTGGGAGTTGTCTTGCTGATCCCTTCAAGTTGTTAGACAAAACAGTGACATACGGTAGGTAGTCTTTCCTTTTCATAATTTGTCTTGACAAATCGGTCTGTTCCTGAAACAGCAAAACATTCAAAATGCATCAAGTTCCACCTCTATGTTTCACCGTAGTTGTGGTATTGTTAGAAAGAAACGCTGCGACAGATTTCCTGTTCGAACGCAAGAGAAATATTAATATCACCTAAATGCTTAGTTTTTCTCGTCTGACCACAGAACATAATTATTTCCAATAGACGATGTCTTTGTCCATGTAATGCTTTACCTTTAAAATTATTGCCATAAGATGGGCTGGGTTTAGTAATGGAGTCTTCCTTCGGTGACAAATTTTAAATCTTTTTCTTGTCAGAACAATAATCCTTCTGGCATCCGCCCGTGGGATATGAAGAACGCACAGCTGAATCGACTATCAATGATTATTATTAATATTAAATCACACCAGGCTGGCGACGTAGGAACGGAGAAACTCCATGAGGTTAACAAACCCCCACACAACCAGCCCAGCGGGTAGAGAAAACAAAAGAATGAAAAAAAGTAGATTCGACATCACAGAATAGCTCTGTGTACAGATCGTTTACACCTGCCAATACCAGCACCAGCAAAGACAGAGCCATCAAGACCATTCCAAACATCCACACACGGTGGAAAAAACGAACGGGAATACTGGCCCGTACGGCATCGTAACGGTTCCAAGGCAAACTCATGAAGAGCACCAGTCC
>LQNS02276866.1:6666898-6683033 GCA_001587735.2 Parhyale hawaiensis
AAAACACATGTGTTTATGGGAGCAACTTGCATCGCTGTTGGTTCAGGAATATTTGCAACATTTTCAACAGTAAATACAGAGGTGAAATAGTCGTTCAGGATTGTGGCTTTGTCGCTTAGGCAATTGGTGATTTCTCCTTCAGGTCGTTTCAGCGGACCTAAGGTTTCTTTTTTGAGTCGTCTTTCATTTACATATTTATAGATTGCCTTTGGGTTGCGTTTCGCCATAGCGGCTGCGGAAACTCCCTTCTCCCTTTTGTGTGTATTCGATCGAAATATTGAAGGAGCAAGCTTGTAAGACCTGCTCATTTCGTGACTTTTTGTTTATGGCGTTTTTCCTTTTCAGCTCATTGTTCTGTAAGTACGGTGCTCTTCAAGGAAAAGGAACACATCAAAGAAGATACACTCTATACCCAATTTCAATGACAAAGCACGGTAGTTCTTTTAAAATTGCACCATCTTGACGAGTCTTGGCTACGTTGCTCTGTGCACCTGTTCGGTGTATCTAATTTGATCAACCTTGTATAAAGTCACACAAGTTTATGGGTCGGCTCCTCCTAAACACTAAGAAATAGGTCCATTTATCTATATTCAACCTGAAAAAAATGAAAACTTCCTATTATATTCATTATTTGCAGCAATTTACGCATAACACAGTCTCATAGAGTATCTACGCTATATATGACGGCCCATTAAAATCATTATGTTAGGTTCAACGAAACCATTTGACTTTTTCTCCAAAGTTCTTTATATACACTTTTGTTCACCACTAAGTTTATGCGTTTATTCAGATCTATACGCGAGTAAAATTGAGAGCATGCTAAATAAAATACGACGTTTCGTCCCTCAACGGTGAACATCTTCAGATGTAGGATTAAAAATCTACCATTTGCAACAAATAAAATGCACAAGTTAGCTTGACGTAATGTAAAGAGAGGCTTAGCATCACAAGTTACAAAGAACAGCCACGCTGCATGTGGCCAGGAACAGAGCTGAGAATGAACTGGAACGGTGCCAGGCAATGACGGTTGGCCGTGTACTGCGGTGTGACGTCAGTGGTCTGGAGAGGCGTGGCTATTTCAGTTGAAGTGGTTGAGGAAGTTTCAGAATTCATTGTATTTTACGTTGGTTGCTGGCATATCTCTTCTGATGGTCATGGCTTCCGCTATTTTCAATGATGCAATATCCGGATATGAATAAAGAACAGAAAATGAGGTAGAAAATATTGCTATAGAGACGGTTCTGCTTGGTGTTCGTCCCGAAAATGCTTAAATATGCTGCTTGATGAGTGACGGTGTCGCTTGGACCGCCCCTCCAACGTGCAGGTGGTGTGACCTACAAATTGCCCGGCGTTACAGCCTTGCTCTGGGCAAGTGAAGCGGTACACAACCCCGGCACGCTGAAGTATAGTTGCTTTGGTGCGAGTGCTGAAGAGTGTAGACAGTTTCTTGGGCTTATACCGGTGCAAAACTATTTTCTTCATTAGATCTACTGGCTTGGTGTGTTCGGAGATAATGCTTTTTATGAATTGAGAATCCTTCTTATACGTGTTGAGGTTTTGCAACTGTTATACAGGTCTATTGTTTCTTGCCTTTGTGGATTTTTTTCATGGCACTTATTCATGGCTGTTTCTATTATCTTGTCCAGGGTTATCAATGGGAAACCGTTGTTAGTTAGGGCCTGTTTGACCCTAGCGAATTGGTTGGCAGCTATCCCATGATGAACAGTTCTTCAGTGCGCAGGGTTTTCATCAGACGGATCTGTCTGATGAAAACCCTGCGCACTGACACCATCTACATGGATATTTAATAGACGTAGGGACTGCTGTGCTCCCTACCTCCATACAGATACTGTCTGGCACGGTTTACTCTGCGTACTTATGCTCTTCGTGAGATTTCCCGGAACCGGTACGATGCCGTACAAGCCAGTATTCTCGTCCTTTTTCCATCATATGTAGATGTTTGAAATAGTCTTGATGGCTCTGTCTTTGTTGGTGCGGTTATTGGCAGCTCTAAGTAATCTGTAAACAGAGTGATTCTCTGATCTCTAATCTTCTCTTTCTCTTTTATCTTGCTGGGCTGGTTGCTTGAGAATTTGATAACCTTATGGAGTTTTCTCTGTTCTCAAGCCATGAGTCTGGTGTATCTTAATAATAACAATATTTAACGAATTCTCAACTTTCACAAGGAACGCATGTTCAGCCTAAATTGTGGCGTTAATTCTTTCAGAATCTCGAATACACAACAGTCTCAGTGAACTTAGTCTGCTGCTCGTCGCTAGACGCCTTCAGCAAATCCTGCAAAGCAAAACTTGACGACTTCGTCGGGGGAAAAAACACTAAAAGTGAGTAATAAATTTCTTGAAGTAAGTACCATTGTGTGGAGTGAGGAAGCATTATTGAATCATATCTTGTAATCGTTTGGGCGGATTAGCTCAACAGCTGGAAGCCTTGAAGTCGGCGTTTTAGGTTACAGCTTGTCTTGGCCTGGAATTCATCGTCATCATTACCAAATTTAAGTCATATGTTCGTTGTACCTTTCCTAATTTTTCCTCTCAAATAAGTAATGATCTGTATTTAATTATATGCGAAAATGAATATTATGAACAAATTTCGTGAGTCATACGTTGACTCTTTCTTGCTGGTAATATGATCTGCCATTATAGCAATAGCACTATGTGGAACGTGTCATAGCAATAGCACTATGTGAAACGTGAGTAAATGTTTACAGAAGCAGGAAAAGGTTCAAACTTAGCGACACCTATAGCACTCTGAGAGCGCATACCTCCGCCTAGCAAGGCAACAGTTACGAAAAATTCAGTCAGTTATGAAACCATAATCTTTTTTGTATCAGCACCAAAATCTAATTATTTGTGCCTTTCAACAGTGTTGGCAATTTCAATAATCTTTTCAAAGATTCGTTCATAATTTTTTAGTTATGCTGCTAAAAAACATCCTGGCAAACATAAGTTAAACTCACAAACGAAGCAACCAATCATCACTAATATTGAATCATTTATGTCTTTTAACATTGCTAACAACTCCAACTTATCAATTTCAGAAAAAGATCCATTCATATTTTTTGTGTTATCGTGCTAACAAGCATAAAGTTGAATAAAGCGACAAACTAAAGAAAGAAAAAACAGATCATCACCAAAATTCGGTCATTTATTCTTCGTGATTGAGCTACCCAATAAATTATGTAAATTTCAAAAAAAATTTCCTCAATTACTTTTTGAGTTATGACATTGAAAAAAATGAGGCAGACAAACAAATAAACGGATGAACGGATCTTCACCAAAAGTTAATTATCTGTTCATCCTAACGTACTTAACAATACCTGTAAATTTCGTCAAAATCTGTCGACTTTTTGAGTTATCTTGGTGACAGAGAGGCAGATAGAATAACAGACAGACAAACCCGACGAAAACATAACCTCCTAGGCGGAGGAAATAATAATTAAGCCAATTCAATTTTGGCCTTTCTGAAACTATCGGTGGCTGTACATATGAGCGTGGCAGAGCTTAGGGCCGGAGCAATGGCGGAGCATATTATGCGGACAGGGGAATTAATTCTTGAAAAAATGCTTTCTTAAATATCACGTGCCTGTAATAGTAGGATGTAATTTTATTAATATTTGTATTATTATTATCAAGGGGATTTCACGACCCAAATTGGATCCGTTGAGCGATGTTCAGCTCTACACTCTGGCGCCGGGTCACATCCCGTGACTTAAGGCTCAGAGCACTTTGCGGATGATGTGCGCTGTTCCAAGCAGAGCTCTCTTCTAGAGGGTTCCTGGGTGGAGATGGCCGCACTTCAGCTCTCGCAGGGCAGTTTTGAGATTCTTGGATATTGCCCCCAGAGCTCCGATCACCCCTGGAGCGACGTCCACCTTCATCTGCCACAGTCTCTGGAGTTCGATGGCAAGGTCTCGGTAACTTTCCTTCTTCTCCGTTTCCTTGTCCACGATTCTGGAGTCGAAGGGGATTGAAACGTCAATCAGTTTGGCTGACTTCTCCTGTTTGCCTGTGACGGCGATGTCCGGTCAGTTGGCGTGAAGTACTCTATCAAATTCCATCCTCTTGTCCCCGTAGATCTGCATGGCTTCGTTTTCAGCCACGGACGCGGGTTCATGCTCGTACCACCTCTCACTGAACGGGACGTTATGGATCTGCAGGAGGGTCCAGTGAAGGTGTCGGGCAACTTTGTCGCGCCTGCGCTTGTACTCCTTTTGCGCCAGCACTTCGCATTCGCTTATCACGTGGTTGATGGTTTCATCCGAGCTCCTGCAAATACTACAGGTAGATGGGGTTTTTCTCTTGTCAATCTTGTGTTGGATGTACCTGGTTCTGAGGACTTGCTCTTGAGCTGCCAGGATGGTGCCTTCCGTTTCTCGTTCAAGCTCACCCCTCAGAAGCCAGTTCCAAGAGTCTGGTTTAATTTTGTCCTGAACAGCTTCGAGGTACTGGCCGGACATCTTCATGCTCTTCCATTTGTGAGTCCGATCGAGACTCCGTCGTTCTTTGAATTGATCAGCCGTTTCGGTCTCTTTCAGCAACTTCGCCTCGACTAAGCAGCGTGCCCACGGGTCGTCGCTCTCTCGGAAGTGCTGGGAGAGAGCGCGTTTTTCCGCTTCGACGCAGTCCTCGACGCTGATGAGGCCACGGCCCCCTTCTCTTCTGTTAATGTAGAGTCTGGCTGCGCACGATCTTGGGTGCAGTGCTCGATAGATGGTCATGAGCTTTCTGGTTTTGATGTCCATGTCGGTGCAGTCTTTCTTGGTCCAGTTGATAACGCCAGCAGAATATCGGACTACGGGGACGGCCCAGGTGTTGATGGCCTTGATGGTGTTGGCGTCCATTCGGGTGTGATTTTAGAATGAACCGGAGTCGGGTAAGGTACTTCTTCCGAATAGAAGCTTTCATCGTTCTGTGGAGAATGGTGTTATACTCCATGACACCCAGGTACTTGTAACCTACCTCCTCGATATCCTTGATGGTACCTTGTTCGATGATGATTCCCTCGGACGCAGTAACCTTTCCCCTTTCGATGTTAAGGACTCCGCATTTGCTAACACCGAACTGCATGTTGACGTCTTTGGAATACTGATGGACTATACTAAGGAGCGCTCTACTTGGTCCTTTGATTTGTCGTAGAACTTCAGATCGTCCATGTAATGCAGGTGGCTGTAGTTGTAGGGCTGTAGCTGTCGCCATGGTACGGCTGTAGTTGTAGCCTTGGCCGTCCTTGTTCAGGGTCTCGGAGAGGAGGACGATTGTCAGGACAAAGATCAGTGGAGATAGGAAGTCGCCCTGGAAGATGACCCCGCTTGATGCTCACCTCGCCGAGGTGTTTGTTGGCGCTTGTGAGCTGGGTCTTCCAGTTGGGCATGGTCGTCGCGATCAGATCGCGGATGTTGCCGGCGATGCCGTAAATTTCCAGGATCCAGGAGTGAGGGACCATGTCGAAGGCTTTATAATCAACCCAAGCCATGCTTAGATTTTTCTTTTTGCTCCTAGCATCTTTCGTGAGGAGCTTGTCGACGAGCAAGTGGTCCTTCGTTCCCTTGGTGTTCCTGCGGCATCCTTTCTGTTCGTCGGGTAGGAGCTTCTTTGAATCTAGATGTTGGTAGACTCTCGTAGATTATGCCCGTCAGCACTTTCCACATATGGGGGAGGTACGTGATTGGGCGGTAATTGCTGACCTCCGTGCCCTTTGCTTTGTACTTCTGGATTATGACTGTCATCCCTGTGGTCATCCAAGTGGGCACGGTTCCGCGTTGCAGTCAGTGGTTGAGCTGTCCACCAATTCTGGAGTGAAGCGATGTGAAAGATTTGATCCACTAGCCTTGCACCATATCTAGCCCGGGTGCTTTCAAATTTTTGGTCTTGCTCAGTTGCTTTGTGAGCTGTTGACTGGTGCGACGTTCTTCTCCTTGACATCCTGGAGCCATTCTGCGGTATTGTTGTGCCTTACTTCTTTGCTCTAGATGCCACTCCAGAATCGGATGCTCTCTTCTGCGTTGGGTGAGTTAGAGTTCGTCTCTTCTCCTCTAAGGGTTTAATAGAGGCGTTTCTGGTTGGTGTTGAATAGCTGTTTCTGGTGGAATCCAGCTACTCTGGCTTCGAAGCTTCTAACTTTGCTCCTTTTAGCAGATAGCCGCTTCTTTAAGGTGTCTTCTAGGTTCGTTAGACCGACTTCGAGGCACCGGTACTTCGCTTCGAGCAACGTCTTCTTTTCCTCGTCGTGAAGATTTTCTCTGCGCCATTCGGAAAGGTTTCCTGATCTCAGCAATGTTCTTGTCGAGGCGGTGCTTCCAAGGAGGATCCTTTTTCCGCTAGGTCCGTTGCGGTCGGGGTTGTAACTCAAGGATCCTCACTGCGAAGTCTGCTCCAGCTTTGATGAGGGCGTTTGTCTCAGTGCTGTTATTGGTGTGGATTTTACCAATCACTGAGTTGACGCGGAAAGTAGTTGCTCCAATCTTCGGTTCCGATAGATGTCGTAGGCTAGGATGACCTTTTGGCGTCGTTTCTACGCTGGAGTTCCGGAGTAAGTCCCGCAGCTCCAGCAAGCCACTCCGCTGCTGGTCGGATAGGTCAGATTCTGTCTCTTCGTCCATCGAGTCGCTCAGGCTCACATCGTGGGCCAGTAAGTGCCGAGACCCACGTTGCGGCTACTGGTTGGGGTCGTCTCAGTCGATCTCAGATGGGACGTAATTCGACAGTAGGGCGTCACAAAGTTCCTGGTTAGGGGGACCTGGCGTTGATTCTACGCTAGAGTTTCGGAGTAAGTCCCGTGGCTCCAGCGAGTCACTCCGCTGCTGGTCAGACACGTCGGGATCTGTCACATCGTCTTCTAATTCGCTCAGGCTCATATTGTGGTCCGGTAAGTGCCTAGGTCCACGTGAGGGCGACCGGTTGGGGTCGGCAGAATCGATCTCAGACGGAACAGCGCCTAAGTCGGTGGTTTCCTCCGATGGAATGGAGGGCCGCCTAGCAGGTTCCACAGGTGGGGACCTAGGCGGGGTCTCAGGTCGGGTTGGAACCTGGCGAGCAGGATCGTCAGCGCAACGATTTGAAGCCGTTGCTCTTCGCTGAGAAGGTTTTTACTGCAGATTTGCCGGATTTGGTCGCTAAGAGAAGCCTGTGGGAAATTACCCAGGAATCCTCTCTCGTTCCATAGCTGCCTGAGGCTCTTGAGATAGCCTGGCTCCTCGTGCTTGCTGGCGACGAAGAACTCCCACAGCACAATTCGGTCTTCCTTGGACCACTTGTGGCGAGTACGGCGTTGCGTCGGGATAGTAGCCTCCTCCGCCCCGGCGGAGAAAGGGGAGCCTTCTCCCTCACACTCCCCTTTCCAATAGCATTCACACTAGCGTCGGAATCCTGGCCAACCGATCGCAACGGGTGAGTGCCGCGTTCACGAACGGCACCTGCCTCACCAACAGGAGACCGAACGAGCGAGGTACCCAGTCTAACTGAGGTACCCTTCATGCCGTTAGAAGGGGTATCTCTATTTTGACTCATTTTCATGGTTACCTGGTAACCCTCAGGCGACGAGCACCTTAGCGTCAGCGTAGATGGATTGCCTTTCAGGGCTTAGGAGTTCCATCTACCCCAAACTGTCGAACGCATTCATTGAGTTGACTCTTACGCCTGAATCAGCCGTTGGTCTTCTCGTTGGCTACCTTCGACGTTGATTGTCCTTTTCAGCCATCATGGGTGCTCGACCCTCCAACTGCAAGTTCGTACGCCTGGTCAAGCTGAGATTCAGCATGACCAACCGGTGACCTACAGGAGGTTGACTGGATTAGCCGCCAGTCTTTTGGCAGGAATTCGTTGGCCTTCGGTGTTCTAAGGCTCATCCTGCTTTTGCTCCGCATTTCCTCGCAACAGCCCTGTGTCTGACTCATACGCCCCAATGGAGTCACGGGCCAGTGGTCATAACAGGGTTTGCCAGTTATCCCGGGTTATTAGTATAAAATTATTATAATCATCGAGGGGATTTCACAACCCAAAAATGGATTGGTTGAGCGATGTTTAGCTCTATGCTCTAGCGCCGGCCCGCATCCCGCAACCTAAGGCTCAGAGCACTTTGCGAATGATGTGCACTGTTCCAAGCAGAGCGCTTTTCTGGGGGGTTCCTGGGTGGAGATGACCGCACTTCAGCTCTTGCAGTGCAGTCTTGAGATTCTTGGACATTGCCCCCAGAGCTCCTATGATTACTATTATTATCATTATTATTATCGTGAGAATTTCACGACCCAAATTGGATCGGTTAAGCGATGTTCAGCTATACACTCTGGCGCCGGGTCACATCCCGCGATCTAAGGCTCAGAGCACTTTGCGAATGATGTGCGCTGTTCCAAGAAGAGCGCTCTTCTGGAGGGGTCCTAAGTGGAGATGGCCGCATTTCAGCTCTCGTAGGCCAGTCTTGAGATCCTTGGACATTGCCCCCAGAGCTCCGATGACCACTGGAACGACATCCACCTTCATCTGCCACAGTCTCTGGAGTTCGATGGCAAGGTCACGGTATTTTTATATTCTTCTCCGCTTCCTTGTCCACGATTCTGGTGTCGATAGGTATTAAGACGTCAATCAGCTTGGCCGACTTCTCCTGTTTGTCTTTGACGACGATGTCCGGTCGGTTACCGTGAAGTACTCGATCAGTCTCCATCCGCTTGTCCCAGTAGATCTGCACGGCTTCGTTTTCAACCACGGACGCGGGTTCATGCTCGTACCACCTCTCACTGAACGGGACGTTATGGATCCGCAGGAGGGTCCAGTGAAGGGGTCGGGCAACTTTATCGCGCCTGCACTTGTACTCCTTTTGCGCCAGCACTCCGCATTTGCTGGTTGATGGTTTCATATGACCTCCTGCAAATTCTACAGGTACTAGGGACGTTTCTCTTGGATATCTTGTTTTGGATGTAAATGGTTCTGAGGGCTTGCTCTTGAGCTGCCAGGATGGTGCCTTTTGTTTCCCGTTTCAGCTCACCCCTTAGAAGCCAGTTCCAAGAGTCTGGTACGATTTTGTCCTCAACAGCTTCGAGGTACTGGCTGGACATATTCATGCTCTTCCACTTGTTAGTTCTATCGAGGCGTCGTCGCTGTTTGATTTGGTAAGCCATTTATTATTAATATTATTAGCTCCGCCGAGGAAGTTATGTTTTTGTCGTGTTAGTCTGTCTGTCTTTTTGCTTGCTTGTCTGTCTTTTTGTCTGTCGCCAAGATAACTCTAAAAGGTATGAATGGATACTTACGAAATTTATAGGGAGTTTTAGGCATGTTAACAGTTACAAATAATTAAATTTTTGAAAAAATTTGTTCATTTACTTGTTTTGTGTGTTTGCCTGTTTATTTACCGATTTTCACTTCGTACCATAAATCAATAAGTTATGGACGGATTATCATGAAATTTTCATGAGCTGGTAGATATATTACGAAGAATAAATGACTCAGTTTCTGTAATGAACTGTTTGCTCTTTCTTTTTTCTCTGCATGTGATTTTATGCTTGTAAGCACAATAACTCGAAAAATTATAGATAGATTTCACGAAATTTACAGGAATTTGTAGCAGTACTTAAAACATAAAGGATTTAATTTTGGTTGTAATCGGTTGGTCTGTTTGTGAGTTTGTCCAATGCTTGTCATGATGTTTGTTAACAGTATAACTCAAAACTTTATGAATGGATCTTCAAGAAAAAAATGATAGGTACTGTTAATACCATGAAAAGGTACAAATAATTATATTTCGGTGTCGATACAAAAATATGGTTTCCTAACCAATTTGAATTTTCCGGTACTGTTGCCTGGCTTGGCGGAGCTATGCGTTCTCAGAGTGCTCTAGTTATTATTTCTAGACTATTTCATTAAATCTCACCTGCACGCGATAGCAGGTTGTCCTGGTGTTGGCTTTCTAGTTTGTTAGCCAAGTAGGTGAGTTCTTGCTACGCTTGGCATATTGAGACGACATTCGGTTTTCCGACAAAATTGTGGTGGCATTGACTATAAACCAGATATGGAGATGGTGGCCGCAGTTCGATCGCCGCATAAGCGCCTTCTGCTTCTGATGCCGTAACTCTTGAGAATCTGCGGTCGGCTGCAGCCGCGCACTCCTTCGAAGAAAGTTTTCTGATACACTCCTGATTAATAGTTTAAAACCACTTGTTGAAATTAAAACAAAAATGGAAACGTTGCAGAGATAATTAAACTTCTTCGACTAGGATCAGTAAAAGATTGCATCACGAAGTTCGTTTACTGTCACAAAATGTTTACCATATCCGCAAACGATTCTCGCCATCCATTTATCCACAAAGATTTTCTATTGGGTTTAATTCTAGCGAACATGCTGGATGACATAAAACAGAAACCCAGTTTTTTGAAAGAATGTCATAGTTTGGCGGGCAGTGTGGACTGCTACATTATCCTACTGGGAAAGCCCTTCACTACCACATAAACGAGGACCTTCCGTCGACAAAGATGATCTTTGTAACATGCCGACATAACTAACAGTTGCTTGGCGACTCTGCACCTCCTAATTCTTAATTGCTCACTGTAGAAGAAGACACCCCACTCTATAATTGACCCTCCACCGCAGTGACGCTTGGAAAACATTTCAGGAGGTATCTCTTTGTCATGCCAGTACCGTTGGAATCCACCAGGGCTATTCACATTGATTTTTATTTTTTCGTCAGATAGCAAAACTTTATACCATTTTTTTAATGTTCCATATTTTGTGCTGTCGAACAGACTGCAAAAGGGCCACTTTGTGACGCGGAAACAACGGAGGACCTTGTATAGGCCTTTTGTTCTTGTTGCACTTTTGTCGTAAAAGTCGCCTGATGGATAATGAATTGCAATCAGCTTCTGTGAGTGCCTTGATTTGCCTGGAAGACCTCCCTCTGTCTGGAGAAACAGCCCGAAAAATTCTCGTACTCAATGCAGGGAAAATTTTTGTCGGTCTACCACTATACATTTTGCTGTTCCATACCTCCTAGGGTCCTTTAGGAAGTTGCAAGTTACAGTTCTACAGCGGTGAATTTCATCTGCGATTGCAAGCTGCGACAAACCTTGCTTTTGCAGTTCAACAATTTGGCCTCGATCTAATTCGGAGAGTTTGCTCCTTTGGGCATAGTGCCAGCTTCACACGATCAATACAAGCCTTTAACGGATCCAAAACGCAGAGAAGTACCCTAAAACGTAAAACTTATTACCCTTGTCTTATAATTTTGATCAACTGAATAACTCATAATTTAACAAAAATTTATATTCTTGAAAAATTATTACAGCAGTTTTTTTTTTCACTTTTTACCTTTAAATATACTGATCTCTAGTCGAAGAACTTTATTTATCACTAATACATCGTCACTTTTTTCATTTTCTCAAATTTTCAAGTGGTCTTATACTTTTGATTAGGAGTGCATCTGCAGTACGAAACCAGTGGGCGTGCATTCCACAGTTGGATGAGCGGCGAGGCTGACTTTATCTTTATACCACGCAACAACTGGATTTACTTAACTAATTTCATCTCGCGAGCCTTCTCAGCCCTAACAATCTGTTCTTGAATTACTACCATATTGATGAGTGAGATGTGAGAAAATAGTTAATCTAGATGAGCCGTGAGACTAATTGCCTCCGCCAAGGATGTTATGTTTTCATTGGGTTTATCAGTCTGGCTGTTTGGTTGTTTATCTGTTATTCTAGTTGTCTGTCTGGCTGTCTTTCTGTCTGTCACCAAGATAACTCAAAAAGTTATCAACAGATTTGGACGAAATTTACACTGATTCTTAGGTACGTTAGGAGAAACAGATGATTACCTTTTGGTGCAGATCCTCCTTCCGTTTGTTTGTTTGTTTGTTTGTTTGTTTATCTGCCTCATTTTTCAATTTCCATCACTCAAAAAGTTATGGACGGATTTTTATGAAAATAACATGAGTTGTTCAGTATATCACGAACAGCCAATGACCAAATTTATGTGATGATCTGTTTGTTCGTTAATTTGTCACTGTTTTTAATTTGATGCTTGTTAGCACAATGACTAAAAAAATTGTGAATGGATTTTTATGAAATTTATAGGAGTTGTCAGTAATGTTAAAAGACATTAATGATTAAATTTTGGTGATGATCGGTTTGTTTGTTTGTTTTTTGTTTGTTTGTTTGTTTGTGAGTTTGACTAATGTTTGTCAAACTGTTTTTGTTAGCAGCATAACTCAAAAAATTACTGCAGCTGTTTACCCTGTTGAAGGGCACAGATTATTAAATCTTAGTGTTGATACCTAGTAAGAAAATCATGGTTTCAGAATCAATTTTAATTTTTTGTAACCATTGCTGTGCTTGGTGGATGTATGCGCTCTCAGAGTGCTCTGGTATTAATATGAAACTAAACTTCAGACTTTACCTTTCGACTTCACTCTTCATTGCCTAGTCGAAACATGAATTGAGTGTGAAAATCACCAAAAAATAGACGATAATGCTGAGCCCAACTTGACCGCGTACCTTAAAATGGGAACATCCACATGCACTGGTTCGCACTGGTTCCCACCCGTACGCCCCTGAAGGGTGCACAACTGTAGCTGACCACTTATTCTCAGAGCGATGGCGTCAGAGACGGAAGGCTGGTGTCACAGTTGCGCCCAATACCAATCATTCTGGCGAGCGCCGGTAAGCTACCATCGCAAAGGAGTGTGAGCGTCAGATATGCTGATGCCACAAGCCAAGAATGAGAGGAATTTACCTGCTCTTCGTGAAGTGATCTTGGGAACGAAAGCGCGCAAGCATAGCTCCCTAATGTCCCGCAATAACTGGGGACGGGTGCGTTACTAGTGTCACCTAAAAGAACTGGGTCTGATCTCACTCGAGCAAAGACAACTCAGGGGGCAACTAATAGAAACATTCAAGTATTTGAATGGCTTCAAAGACATACCTACATCTGGACTCTTTGAAAGAGACCTTGATGATCACTTGCGAAATAACGGTCGAAAGCTCAAGCATAAAGCTCTAAGAACAACCTTAAATCAGCAGTTCTTTCCGTCTTCATGGCCAGCATTTGGAATAGACTCCCTCCCGACGCTGGTAATGCGGAGTCAGTCAACGCGTTTAAAAATCGTCTTGACATACATTGGGAGAGACATCCTCCACAGTTAATAACTCCTCCTTCAGTAGTCGCAAACTCTTTACGGCCAAAGCTTTCGAGTCCACATCCTCTCTTCCGCGCCAACTACACACTTTGATATCTTCAAGCTCCGCATATCAGCAGCTATTGATCGTGCTTTCGTGCGTTCATGATTGTCTCTTTGGCTGAGATTCTTCTTCCCCCTCGGTTTTTTCTTGTCTTTTCCCGTTCTCTATATCCTGCTAACATAATGGCAATAGCTCAGAGAGGTCCGGACGTAAGTTCCATTGTCTCTTTGGGAATGGGCCTATTGGTTCGTCTAGTGCTGCCTATCTAATCTAATCTAAAAAATATATTTTATCAGCATTTGAGCTGTCCTCCAGAATTAACTTCCCTCCTACAGTACTGCCTCTCTCTCTCTCTCTCTCTCCCAGACAGCATTGGGACAGCACGCACCTCCGTTACTCTCTTTACCACTTTCCATTTGAAGTTTGGCTCCAGATGTGACGATTAGAATTTTGCAAGTAGATTCTCTTTACAAGGCCAAACATCGTCTATTATTAACCGTAAATCGCTTTGCCGTGCCACTAAATACAATGCATCTTTTATTAGTTTGCTTCCAACCTATTTAGATATTCGGCCACACGGTATGATTTTATATCTTGCTACTGATGGCTACACTGACAATGACACGTATCGAAACAGGATGGTCTGCATTGCGAATTGATTATTACCTCCGCCAAGTAGGTTACGTTTTCGTCGTATTTGTCTCTCTGTCTGTCTGTTTCTTTGTCTGTGTGGCTGTCACCAAGATAACTCAAAAAGTTATAAACCGATTTAGATGAAATTTACAGAGATTGTTAGGTATTTTAAGAGGAACAGATGATCAACTTTTGGTGAAGATATGTCCATCCGTGTGTTTGTTTGTCTGCCTCATTTTTTCTCAATGCCATAACTGAAAAAGTTAGAGATGGATTTTAATGAAATTAACATGAGTTGTTAGGTATGCAACAAAGAATAAATGACCAAATTTTGGTAATGATCCATTTGTTCATTCGATCGTTTGCTACTGTATTTAATTTTATGCTTGTTAGCACAATAACTCTAAAAATAATGAATGGACCTTTATGAAATTTATAGGGGTTGTTAGTTATGTTAAAAGACACAAATGATCAAATTTTGGTGCAGATCGGTACGTTCGTTTGCATGTTTGACTCATGTTTGTCATAACGTTTGCTAGTAGTATAACTCAAAAATATATGAACGGATCTTCAAAAAATTGCATAAGCTGTTATTACTATCAAAAGGCACAAATGATTGAATTTTGGAGTCTATACAAAGAAAATTATGGTTTCAGAGCCAATTTGAATTTTTTGCTACCGTTGCCTCACTTGGCAGAGGTATACACTCTCAGAGTGCTCTAGTTATTTTTACTTCTATTATTTGTCTATTTTCGCTAGTAATGGAGCCTTTCTTGCAGAGTTTGACTTCACAGTCGGAGATACGCTCTACCTGCCTCGTGTCATCATATTTAAAGAGAAAAAAACTATCGGGTGCACGGCATTCGACAGCCGGTTCGGCCATGTTGAGGCGCAACCACGGAGCAAAGAATTATTTATCCACGGAATAGCTGATCATTTCACGTTTTAGTGAGTATTGACAGTAAATAACACCAACTATGAGTCGCTTACTTTTGACTTCCAGAACACCATTAAATCCCACTAGTCCCGGAGCCCATGGAGATGTATTTAGCATTGCGAGTGCAAAAGATTTGAGGCTAAAATCATGATGGGGTAAGCCAAGGACCCTGGAATGGCCGTTCTTAAGTTTGGATCCCAGTGGTCCCAATGGGACCACTCAAAAAATCCAAAATATAATTTTAATTGACATAATTTAGTACATCAACGAAACCAACGCTAATTGTACATCTTGGAATCAAGATTCAAAATCAACCGTTCTTAAGTTAAGTATCAGAGCCTGTACGTGTACGTATCACATTTCAAACGAAACTAATTAGTGCTAATTAGCACTTTAATTAGCATAATTGAGTACATCGACGAAACCTACGCCGAAATATTCCTTGAAAGGCCCCGAGTACAGATCATTCATTCTCAAGTTCCAAATCCTGTACCAAACTAAATTTCAAAACGGATGAAGGTCCGGGTCAGCACCACCTCTGATTTAAGGGGATCGTATTCAGAAATAACTTTTTTATTAATGGTCTAAGAGATCTGAAATATTGCATGCGCTTAGAACACGAGCAAAGAAAATGAAATTGTTTACAAGTTTTCGATTTGTGGCATAGAAAACTGGATATTACATAGAAAACGAAAATTTTTGGGTAAACCGGTGTACCACTTGCAAAACCTTCACATTTAGCTCCCCGCTTACATGCTGAGCAAAATCACCATCCCATCAGCATGGATGACTTCTTAATCATTGACTCTTCTAATCCAATCAAACTCACAACATTAGAATCCCTCTACATCAACAGAACTAGGCCCAGCCTTACAGCGGTACCGCTTCACACAACCCTTAACTAGAACACATCTGCCGACTGTACAGGAGCTGACATCCGGTTCCTCCACGCAGCTCTGTTCATTTGCTCTTTAGACTTATCCCCGACCACATCTATGCTCCCCTATCCAGATAATAAAGAAAACATTCTACTTATAGGCTGTAGTTTTTCAATTTTCTTTTCAGATGATGGGATTTTAAACTATCCCGAAACGTTAAATTTGATCATCTGTCGACATTAAATTTATAACTAAATAATTCCCTTTGTTTTAACTTCTCTTTCCAACAGTAGCTATACGGGATATACTGATTATACACGTCATAGACCAAGTGGAACAATGTTATATATTCTGGGACTTAATTGAAAAATAACACAGTGTTCTGTCAACTGGAACCGCTTCGAAGCTAAACTAATCGTCTCTGTTCATATATATATATATATATATATATATATATATATATATATATATATATATATATATATATATATATATATATATATATA
>LQNS02276866.1:6686070-6696185 GCA_001587735.2 Parhyale hawaiensis
GCCTAACGCACGCCCCAGTGCGTGCCGTGCTTTAGCCTGCAGCCGGCCAGACTTGGCTCGCTGCAGTTACCACCTAACGGGTGGCTGCTCCTCAGGTGAGCAGCTCGGACCCACACGACAGGTAGGCCGTGAGAAGCACACAAGTAAAATAAAAGCCTATTGCAGAAACCAGTCACAAGAGCTGAAAAATCTCAAAATCAAGGACGGATATTAAGCAATTCGTAATTGATATGAGCTTTATGCATCATTCAGTTCTGCTTTTGATTTGAGAATGAGTAATAATTCGAAAATTCGATGGTTCATAAAATTGTTTGCACTGTCAGTTAGAAGAGAATCTTCCCTAATTACGCAATTGCACTAAGTTGCATGATCTCCAATGCTAAACAGGGCATTATATATCAAATGCTGCCCGCTCTAGCATTGCTTCCCAGATGGTCTTGCGTCCGTACACTCAAGGCATGGATAGCTAGTACAGCCTACTCTATTTACTTGGATGTACACTCAGTACAGAATACGTAACTAAACTCGTTAACAACAAACAAGCGCAGACCCCATGGGAGCTTATCCTTGAACGGAAGAATAGAGCCAATTATTGTGGAGATGAAACGGAAGTCAAGGTGTATATAGTATCAAGGCAAAATGTTACATTAGACATTACATTAAGCAAGCACTCAGCGAGAATATTGGGTACCATTTCTGTTGCCAAGTCAAGAATACACTAACAGAAAACTTTCTGATGATTAACTAATGTATATTAGAATAAATAAAAAGTGAATACAATTTATAACGCAAAGGCCCGCGTCAAAGATTAAATAGGAACGCCTTCGGTTTTTTATTTTTTTAACTCTATGAAAGAGTTACCAACGCCTGTAAGTTATTCGTGTTTAATAAGTAATAATCCATAATTTCATAAAACAACTATGTCGGACAACAAAAATCATGTAAGTAAAGAACATTTGTTTATATAATTATCAAATTACTCTCAATTATACCTAATGTGCCATATGTATATACTGAATATGACTACATTTTATGATAAAATACTTGATTAATAATAGTATCATTCATAAAAAAAATATCAATTTAGTCATTCATCGTTGAAATGGAATGCAATGTTTTTTTTTTCTTGTCTAATGACATCATTTTATTTTTATGGTAAACATAAGGCCATCTAGTGATATACCAAATGCTTTTCTACGGTCTTTCATCTCCTTCTACTTCCCATACATGCTGCTTTAACGTCTCTGCCTTTTATAAACACTGTTGAATTTTTTAATAGATTCGTTTGTGGTAACCTGTGTGTCGCTCTCAACAACATTTGTAGGATTTTATTGAAATGTTTCATTTACATAAGTATGCTGTACTATCTGGAAGAGTTCTGAATTAGTGTGATCGTCAGTTTATAGCAGTTTCGTTTTCTCAATAAGGCAAATTTCATCAAAACCTGCAGAATGCGCGAGTTCAAGTTTCTTCAATGGTCTCGTACATTGGCTTTGCACTCCCCCGTTGGGTATGAACACATGCTGATCATAATTACCCCACACAGCATTCATTGTTGACTGCTTTACTTCGTTCCAAGACTGCTCTATATTTTTTAAAGCATTTTTACTGTATAACTTTTCGAGAAGTATATGATAACTAGCCTGTCACAAGGGCCAGTAACGATAAAAAAGTATGAATTAATTTTTAGGTAGAAACTTGGTCATTGATATAACAACAGACTCCTATATAGTCCAAATTTATCTAGAATTATACAACATCGTATAACTTAAAAGGTTTTGTAAACATAATTTGGAAACTGTCTATATTGACTTTATATTGCTTGTACCATATATACAAAATATAATGGTTGTAGATACTATACTATAAAAACAGTGATAATGATTTATATAGAAATCCACAAAATGTTACAATAACCTTGACACAACACTACCGTCGCTCGAGCAAGGCTAGGTTCCAAGAATGCAAAATAAAAAAAAATCCAATAAATACTATGTTTTTAAATGTACGCTCACCCTCTCGTCAACAATTGTGAGTAGAACAAATTGATGTACAGAATCCCAAACCGTAGAACTCGCAACTTTATATTTTTGCTTCTATGATAAAATAAAAACTAATTCTGAAACTTATTTCTAATTCATTTACTAATCAATCTACTGCTATTCATCTAAACTGCAAATATTAGGCAATTGATTAACGTTTATAGCATCTACTTATTCATACTTTTTGTGACGATATCATTACTGTCGTCAGGTGTATTTATGGTTTATTACAGTAGTCCATGAATCACATTTCTCTGTGAGATCTATCAAAGAAAACGAATTATGCGCTCGGTAGGTAACCGCGCAGAGGATACACCCGGAGCTCAGCACGCACTGCGCTCAGTAAGAACGCGCTCAGGAGGAGGTTCAAGTGTAATTCCCTTTTCAACTCTTCCCATAGATGATCAGAGTATCGAAAAGCAATATAAAATGGCGTTTTCGGTACATGAATTAAAAGCCTATTGTATTTCTGATCTGAGAACTTCTTTGTACGAGAATTGACTAGAGTAATTGAAACCCGTTTGACCTCAAGGAAGACTTATCCGTTAACGCAGATTAGCCAGGGATGATACACTATCGGTATGTTACACAATACACACAATATGAGAATATATATATATATATGAACAGTGACATTAGGTTTAGCTTGGCCTCGACACGGTTCCAATTGAAAGAACATTGCGGTTTTGCAATTAAGATCCAGAAAAGCATTGTTCCACTTGGTCTACGACGCGTATAGTTAATCTTACATCCCATATAGAGCTGCGAATATGTAACTAATTGATCTGGTGCACGAGTAAAATGTATCGAACTTGCATAATTACCGCATATTGCTACTCAGTTTGTTGGAATGGACTGCCATATGTATAAATTGTACAGGTAGGAAGTTGGTCACAAGACTTGCCAGTTAATAATGCAAGGGGACACACATAGGCCTAAGTAATAAAGAATTACAGGTGGTATCGGCAGTATCTTGATTAGGCCAGTGATATTAAAAATGGATATCGAGATATTGGATCCTTCTGTTATATCTTTGTGTAACAAAAGCAGTCATTTGCTATCAAAGTGTCATTGGCTGATATTCAGCTATCACTAACTTTTGACCCGTTCTTAAGTGGACTCGGCACAGGATTTTTAACTTAATAATGAAGAATATGTACTCGGGGCACCTCATGGGTTATTTTGGCGTAGGTTGCATTGACGTACTCAATTATGATGAATAATTCACTAATAGGTTTGTTCATAAGTGGGTTAAGAAAAAGGCGCTGATACTTACGAACGGTAGATTTTGCTTCTTAACCCCAAGATAGACACTCTAGCCTTAATTTCATTCGTGTACTCAACCATACAAGTTACTAAACCATTAAGGGGATCGACCTGTTTCAAAATGGCCCTAAATCGAAAAATTTTCAATGTCAATTTTATTGGCCTAAAATCCACCTATATATGTGAGTGTGTAGAATACACGATGATAATATTAGATAACCGTGTCGCTTGGAACTCGCCCAGTGGGTGGGGAGGGGGAGAGGTAGAGAGACTGGGAGAAATCTGTACTTCTTCAGGCTTACCTGAAAGCTTATGTTTTTGTGTACTTGACTAAGTACTCATACGTCATATTTTACGCAGTGAGACGAGATAAGGCTCATTTGAAAAAGGAAGAGTTGCTCTGCAAGCGAACAGAAAGCTTCCTTAAATATCTAAATTAGAAAATATATATATATAGCTGGCTTAAGTTGAAAAATGAAAAAGTAGTTATTTAAAAAATCAAGCATTACTTCAAAACGAAATTTTCTATCTCAAATATGCTTGTGTTAGCGCGTGGAGCATAGTTTTCTCTATCTAATGAGCCCTGTCTCGGCTGTCTACGTGAGAATGTGATGGATGAGAATATTAAAGAAGTTTACCCTAGAAGTTTCGTTTTCTATATAATATTCTATTTTCTATGCCCCAAATCGAAAATTTGTCAACAATTTCATTTTTGCTTTGCTCGTCTTCTAGACGCAAGCAAAATTTCAAATCTCTCAAACCATCATAAGAGAAGTTATTTGTGAATACGATCCCCTTAAATCATAGGTTGTACTGACCAAGACCTTTACACGTTCTGAAATGGAGTTGCTACAGCATTTGAAACTTAAGAATGAATGATTTGTACTAGGGGCAATTCAAGGAATATTTTGGCATAGGTTACGTCGATGTACTCAATTATGCTAATTAAAGTGCTTTTTAGCACTAATTAGGTTCATCTGATATCGAAATACGTACGGGCTCTAACACTTAAGAACGGCTGATTTTGAATCTTAACCACATTATGTATATGAAAATTGATGTACATTGACGTACTCAATTATGCTAGTTAAACTTAAATTTTGGACTTTTTTTAGTGGTCCCAATGGGTTTCGTACAGGATCCGCAACTTAAGAATGACCATTCCTGGGTCCAATGGCCTACCCTATCATACTTTCAGTCTCAGACCTTTTTTACTCGCAGTGCTAAACAAATCTCAATACATACTTTTCTATCAAGACTAATGGGTACTTGCATCTGATGTACTAAACAGTGATCTTTTTTCCTACTTTGCTACTTAGCGGGAGGGGAGATATACATTGAGTTGTAAATAAAACAAATAAACCTTGCCATTTACCACCTAAACATACTTTTTGAATTTATGCTATTTGTACATACGCATTTAATTATCCCTCTTTAATTGAGGGGCTTACGTTGTTGGATCTCCGTTATGGGTGAAACTCATAGAAGTAGAAATGAAGGATTTATTTTTGTATACACAGACATTTAACTGGTTGTTATCTTAATGAATTTTATTTATTTTGTATTTTTTACAGACACTAGCAACTACGCAACTTTCATTGCTACTATATCAATAATTGGTTTTCCTTAATTAAAAGAAAACACTTGTGTACACTTCTGCACATTTTCAGCTATTAGCGAGTGATAGAATAACTATATATTTATGTCTTCCTGATACCAGAACTAGAAAGTTGACGGAATACAGCTGATAATGGCTACCCTAGTACTGTATAAGATATTCTCGGTAACCTAAGTTGTAATATGATATCTACGGCCTTGGCATACACTAATCACTAGCTTTACTCGTTTTTATTATCTTATTTTTCATTCGAATGCGTGTATATCAACTCTAGCTTGGTATATACATAAACTCCTGATCAAAAGTTTAGACCACTTAAATATATAGATACCGACGTTTTGTTATAAACTCCTTAAGCTAGGTATCAGTAGTTCCTAAAGATAAAAAGGAAAAAATACAAGAAATGCGTGCAGTAACAATTCACAAAGAAACGTACATATTTTCCAAATATTGAGTTTTTCATCTAATCAAAATTATAAGATCATAAACAGAAATATTAGGTAAACCTTCGACAGGGAGAGTTGCGGTGAGCAAAGTTTGAACTTAGTAATGAGCACTGCCTCCATTCTTGTTGATAACCTCAAAAATTCTTTGTGGCACACAAGAAATGAGGGTTTCCATCAGGGTCGGAGTAATGTCCCAGCTCATAATGATAATATCACGAAGTTCGCTGAATGTCACAAAATGTTTCCCATTTCCGTACTCATATCTCGCCACCCAACCCCAAAGATTTTCTCGCTGGATAACGGAAAACAGGGAACCCATTTTCTTGAGAGCAGTTCATAATCTGCGGCCTGTGTGGACTGTTGCGTTATCCTGCTGAAAAAAAAAACATTCATCACCACACAAACGAGAGCACTCCGTCGACAAAGAGAATCTTTGTAACATACCGACACAACCAGCAGCTGTTTCACGACCCTGAACTTCCTGATGCTTCGTTGATCACCTGTAGGAAAAGGCACTCCAGGCAATAACGGAGCCTCCACTGCTGTGACGTTAATAAAACATTTCGGGGGCCATCTATTTATCATGCAAGTACCGTTGGAAGTCATCTGGACTATCCATATTAAAATTTTTTCATCAGAAAACAAAACTTTACACCACTTTTCAATGTGACGTGTTTCGTATTCTTGAGTAAACTGTAAACGGTCCACTTTGTGACGCGGAAACAACCGAGGACTTTTCTGACTCCTTTTTCTTCATGTCCTTTGTCGTGTCATCTGATGGTTATTGAATTGCAATGAGCATCTGTCAGTGTCTTGATTTGCCCGGAAGACCATCTTCTGTCTTGAGAAACAGCCTGTTTAATTCTCGTACTCAATGCAGGGGTAATTACTGTCGGTCTACCACTAGATTTTGCTGTTCAACAGCTTTCAGCGTCCTTTAGGAAGTTGCAAATCACAGTTTTACTGCGGTGAATCTCAGCTGCGATTGCACGCTGAGACAAACATTGGCTTAGCAGTTTAACAATTCTACCACGTTCCAGTTCGGAGAGTTTGTCCGGGCATGGTGACACCTGCATGCTATCAGTGCAAGCCCGTGACTGATCCGAAATGATGGAAATTACCCCAGAACAAAACTTTTATTACTCCGTTCATATTATTTTGAGCATCTGATTATTTGACAAAAATAACATACATTTCTTAATTGATACAGGAGGTGTTTTTCATTTTTATCGCCTCTTATCTTTCGGAATTATTGATCCCAAGTCGATGGAGTTTATTTATTTTATCACTAAAACGTTTTTTTGCATTTTCAATTGGTCTGAAACTTTCAATCAGGAGTTCATGCAAGTATATTTCTCTATGCACACTATGTGTTTCATTTAAGGTATTTATCATGAAATCTTGTTCATCTAACTGTTCCTCAAATATTTTGGTTATGCCAGTCACAATAAAATAAATATTAATAGAGAAAAATTCAAATCAACTATATAGTAAGACACAGTGGTTTGTCGCTTGACTGGTTCTTCCGTCCCGGCCCTCAATGGGGAAAAGACAGGAGAAAATTCCGCTACTGAGCACCATGCATAGGCCTTTAGGCCTTAGATACGAGGATATGAATCTTTCTGGAGTATGCTTCAGAAAATGCAGCATCTCATGAAGTCAGCTTTACTTGAGTTTAAGCAAAAAAAAGATATATATATATAGGTACTTCTTGTGCTCTTTTCTCCTCAGCTCTAGAGATGATGGTGTTCCTTCTGTAAATCATCGTGGCTCCTGATGCTTCATCACACTAAACAGATTAGAATACAAGAACGAAAATTACATTAATGCCAATAGTTTTGGCAGTGATGAAAATTTTGTTTCACAAGTTTTCTTGCTACAATTTCCTGCTGGCGGTTCACCTTGTTTCTTAATTGTGATAGAGAGTGACCACAAGCACTTCTAAGATTACTGTTACTCTGTAAAAAATCCGTAAATTTTACGGAATTTGTTGGCATTTTTGCTGCAAGGGATTTCCCCGTCAAATTTACGGAATCCCGTAGCTTTTCCGTAATTTGCCCAGCAGTCTGGGAAAAAATCAGGCTCGGTGCCTGCTTTTGTCCCGACTTCTTGGCAAATTATAAAAAAATACGGAAATCCGGAAACTTGACGGGAAAATCACTCGCAGTAATAATGCCAAAAAAAAATCCGTAAGATTTACGAATTTTTTATTAATATTATTAAAACTTCACGCTTGAGCTCCCACGGACAGGTAATACAACCCAAATGAAGCATCTTGCAACACCGGGAAGCCTAAAGCGCTGCTACAGTGTAGGAAGACTGCACCTGAGTGAACCTTCCACCACATTCCATAAATCTTCAAGGAGATTGGCTCTTGTGCGGCAAAACAGGCTCTCGAGCGTCCCAGAGTGTCTAGCGAGCGGCAGGACCGACTTCTATTGAAGAGTCAATAATCGCGTTTCGACCAGTGCAAAGCTCGAGATTAGAAGCAGGTCGGTGCTAAAGCACCGGAGCGAACAGTGCAGATGCGATGACTTTGTAACAACGACCTCGTGTCAACAAAGGCGGTGAAGAGACGCTGTTCTCTAAGGAAGATCTTCAAAGTGAGACTAAAATTCTGTCCGAAGTAGAAACACTGGCTAGCCGAAATCTGGTGCAAAGTTATTTACTCTGACGAATCCCCCTATGGACTATGTGAGACATCTGTACAAGCGGTTGTCAGGAAAACAAGCGGTTGTCAGGAAAAGGACTATGTGAGACATCTGTACAAGCGGTTGTCAGGAAACGAACAAGTGAACGTTACCATGAGTCCTATGGTATGCCTGGAGTGAAAATCCTGGTTAAAAAAAAGTGGGCTCACTCATTATCCTGCCTAAAAGCACTGTCATGAATAAAGTATGGAATCAAACCACTTTCGAGGAATAAACCACAACGAGCCAGGAGCACTCTGGGGAGGGGGATCTGTGCATTTTTTACCATGATGCAGCACCATGTCTCATCGCAAAATTAATCACAAAGTGGTTCAAAAACTCATAATCTCGCTATTTTGGATCCATCGCCAAGAAACTGCCTTGATCTTAAGCCCATCGAGAACCTGTGGTAAGTAGAAGGTACATTACATTCTCAAGAACTGATTAACATGCAGAAGCCCACAAATTGTGAGCGATGGGAACACAAGAGCAGGCATGAATAAGTCAGGATGTGGCCCAGAATCTGACATCGAGCATGTCAGAGGGAATCGTGGCAGTCTTGAGGAAGAGGAATACACACTGTTCATGTTGACTCTGGACAAAAGATGCATGTATTTGCCAATAAACGTCTCCAAAACATATCAACTGTAAGTAACTGTTTCTCAGCTGACCCTAAACACGTGTTGGGAAAATATCTCACGAAACAGCATATACTATACACTAAATTTGCACCACTGCAAAACCTTTTGGCCATGACTGTACGTGGAAAATTTAATCCCCATTTTCGTCACCCTCTGGTGTACCGTCTTCAAAACACTTCTAAGCAAACCAGGACCTATAAAGGGAATTTTTAGGAAAAACCCAAGAACAGACTGTGGAGAAACACGTAATTGAAAAAGACTATCTTATAGTTAATAAATAGTATTATTCTGCTTTTGGTTCCATATGTTCATCCTTACGACCCTCCATTCGTTAGCTTTCAGTATTAGATAAGGAGTAATTCACCTCGCAAAGAGGCTCTCATTTTAGCTGTAAGAAATTTCAACCAATGATAAGATTTTTTTGCTTTTTGAGTACATTTTCAGTCAGTTCGACACAAAAAGATGAAGTTCATTTCACCTGCATCATATCTACCGATTTTTTCACCGTATATTGTTTACTTTGCGAATTATATTTTGAACTAGTGGACCCGTGCGCGAAAAATTCACCCAATAATCGATATTTTTTATTAATATACACCGTTGCGGAATCTTCTCCGAATATTTTCATTTTCTTTTTGATCCATAGTCGTGCCGTCAACCTTAGGTCCTCTGTTCTCTTACTTGCCGTTTCCACATTTTCTTGCTCACGCTTATTATTATTATTAAAACTTCACGCCTGAGCTCCCACGGACGGGTAATACAATCCAAATGAAGCATCTTGCAACACCAGGAAGCCCAAAACGCTGCTAAAGGAAATCCAGTAAAAACTATTAACAGCTGACTTAAACGCCAGCAGGCCAACACGACCAAAAGCCGATGCTGGCAACAAATTCCAAACTTTAGCCGACCAGGGCACGAAGCACCGACAGAACTGATTAGTTCGACATCTGACAGCCTTCAAAGTGAAGAGTGCGCTCAGCACGCAGCGCGAGTCGCTCTCCCAAAAACCTTGAGGGCAGGGAGAGAAGAATACAACCAATGCCTCTCATTATTGTATACCTTATAAAACATGCACAGCTCTGCTACTCTTCTACTGTGGGACAGGTTCACTAGATCATTATCAGCGCACAGCCTGCTGGCTGAACTAACAAGGCGATCCAACAGACGCAAGTGGGTGTCAGCAGCTGAAGTTCAGACTGGTGAGCAATACTCCAACACAGGCAGCAAAAACGCGTAAAAACATCTGCGGGCAACCTGACCATCAACAAACACGGAATTCACCTTACGCAGTAGCCCAATCTTAGTGGAGGCACGTGTCACCAACCTCCTAATATGCGGCTCAAAAGTAAGCTTCTCATCAAAGACAACACCAAGAATCTCCAAGGAGCTAGACTCCTGAAGTAAAGTGTCAT
>LQNS02276866.1:6712500-6733307 GCA_001587735.2 Parhyale hawaiensis
GGCCTCATTTCCAGTGAAGGGCGCGTGTAACTTTTTAGGGAGGGAGTGTGTCCCCCACGATCTTCCCCTGGCTACTCCACAGCAGGGAATTATGGATATTATTATCAACCAAGAGGATGGGCTTGATATATCACACGTCGAGTCCTTGAGTTGAAGAATAAGTTGAATAAGTGCTACAATATGAAGGTTTCACGGGTCCGTCTGAAGGAGTTGCAAAGCCGTGAAAGTTTCACGGGTCCAGCTAGTCTATATATTAATACGCTAGTACCTACCTACGTACGTCCTTACCTTTTGCGTCACGCTCTTCATCACAAATAGATAGAAGGAAATTCGAGCTTTATTGAGTTCGGGAACGTGGCGCATCTGTGATACGGCTGGTGACTAATCTCTCGGCCACAGGCCAGGTCTTTTTAACTGTTGTACACCCTAATTTTTCAAGAATAAATCTTTGGGAACCTGTAGCGTGGTTTGCTGCCAAAGGAATTCCACGGGTCCAGTTAGACAGAGCAAAGTATAAATATACCCCGCGGGTCCACTTAGACGGGGGCAGCTTCAGTAATTATTGTCAGCAAAAAGGCTGGTCGTATAAGATATCCTACATCGAATCTCGGTGATGTTTGTGATGTTGGTGGGGAATTGCCATGGTACAATGCGAAAGTTTCACTGATCTATCTGAAGCGCCTTAAGCCAGTCCGTGAACGTTTCACGGGTGCTGCTAGCTCATATAAATATTCCACGGGTCCAATGATACGCGGAGGTCAGCAGTCCTGTGCAGTTGGGCAAGGTCTTTTTAATAATTTTATGCCCCTGGGCTCTTCTGAATGAACGAGTTGGGATCTGGAAAATTTCTATGTGGGGGTGGGCACTAGGAGTGCTAACAAAATTCAAAGGGAGGGGGGGGGGCAGTGAGACACAAAAGCTAGGCCCGAAGCAGTACACTTTTTTCCAAGGCTTCATTTCCAGTGAAGGGCGCGGGAAACTTTTTTGGGAGGGAGTGTGCCCCCACGATCCTCCCCTGGCTACTCCACTGTAGGGAATTATGTATATTATTATCAACCAAAATGATAGACTTTAAATATACGGTATCGAGTCCCAGCGTTGAAGAATAAGTGTGGTGTTGCCATGCTACAATATGAACGTTTCATGGGTCTGCCTGAAAGGCCTTGCAAAGCCGTGAAAGTTTCGCGCGTCCAGCTAGTCTATATATTAATAAGCTTGTACCTACTTACCTACCTCTCTACCTACCTAATCTACCTACCTACCAACCTACCTACCTACCTACCTACATGCCTACCTATGTACCTGCGGTGTGTGTCACGCTTTTCATCACTAAATAGATGGAAGGAAATTAGAGATTCGATGACATCGGGAAGCTGGGTATCTATGATACGGCGGGGGTCAGTTATCTCTCGGCCACTGGGCAAGTTCTTTTTAATTGTGTTACAGCAGTCGCGAGCACAATGGATAATGGGCATTGAAAATGGATATTGCACCATGTCATGCAATTCGTGACGCAAAAGTTTGCCGATTGCATCATGTCTCGGTAGAAAGGAAGTGGGGGTAAGTCAAATGAGGGGATGGAGGTGAAGCAGAGGTTAATGGTTGAACAGAGTGAAATTGGTTTGCACTGTTGGAAAGCTCATTTCAAGACCTTTCTTTTCAGGGATCACACTTTGGGTTTGGTCCCAATTCGCGGCGAGGGGAAGCTCCTCAATATTGGTAACTTAGCCAAAAATGTCCCATTTTCCTATATTTTTGTCAGTTTTTCGCTTATTGCTTGAATACTATCAGACGTAAGAAAATGGTTTTTGTGCCTTTGAAATGGGAATTAATTTTCATTCTAGCAGTATCACAGATTTTTCCTAGGCTTAACCCTTAACGGACACCAGGAACCCAAAGTGTGGAAAGCATGACAGACCGTGAAACTACACCACACACCTTAATTGATGCCTATCAATAATGAGCATAAACGTCATGTTACGTAAATTGTGAACTTACATAATTTTTTCAAGGTACGCATTTGAGTGTAACACCATCACAAACCATCACCCTTCGCCCCTCCCACTGTGGCCTGAGACCTGCCACGCCATTGGCTGCCTTGAGACTGTGCTTGCTACAAGGTTCAGGAAAAAAATTCGCCACCCGGCCCCTAACCGGCCCCCTCTAATGATCTCATCTCTCTCTTTCCTCATTCAATTTCACGCTTTTCACGCTGTCACACATCCTAACATGCCTCGCATAATTACCCTCGTCATCCACATTCCCTGTTATTCCCTCTCCTCCCTTCCTTCCACACTCGTCTTCTCATAGTTCACTTTCGTCCTCTCATTTCAACACTCACATCACATTTGCCACATTCAAACAATACTCTGTCTGGGGCGGCTCGATGCATCCTTATTTGATCCAACACGAACCCCCTCCCCCTTCGATTTATTACTTTATCCACACCGCTCATACCTGCTCACCAAGTCAATCATGCCACTCACATTACTCTCAAGTGCTCTCTCATTTAAGTCCCATTCATACCTATGACCTTTTTGATGTCCCCATATACCAAATGTTACATCCTCTCCCTCACATTCTTCTTCCAACCATCTTTATCATTGCACAATCGCTCCACATCTGCTCAGTCCACACCACTTTCTGGCAGCGAGCGTTTCCAATACA
The DNA here is from genome assembly GCA_001587735.2 of Parhyale hawaiensis. NCBI lineage: Eukaryota > Metazoa > Arthropoda > Malacostraca > Amphipoda > Hyalidae > Parhyale > Parhyale hawaiensis. The sequence goes on from LQNS02276866.1 coordinate 6,715,168, forward strand.
ACACCGTCTTTTTTTTACGTACAGCCAATTTCTCTTTACCTTCCACACCTTCATATCATCCAAATACCAACGCTTTGGTAACCCTATCGTTTTCCATTCGCAACACATAACCCACGTGCTCGAGTCATCTCCTCTCAATCTTCCACCTCACTCTTCACATTCAACCGACTCCTCACATCCTACATATTGCCATGTCTCTCTTGCATTTGTCGCAGCGGCTCACCATTCGTGTAACTCCACACATGCCTATAACATTCATCCATCCACCTTTGCAACTTTTTTACATTTCTTTTGTACCACACTCGTGCTTGATAATCATAGAACACACTAGTCTCTATGCACGCTTCAACCACTCTAGCTTGTCATCTCTTGGGCATACGCGACATTTTAACCATCCCTTCACTCTCCACCACAAATCATTCGGTCTTTTAACAATCCGCATCCACACAACTACCTAACACTCGCACATTCGCTCCCTCATCGTCCCACACGCCACCACTTCCTCTTTAGCATCATTGTTCCTCACTTCCCATTCGTTCAATAGCTCTTTCAACACGTTCACACCATCTTCAATCTCATTACTGATACCCACAATCGTTGTGTCCTGAGCAAGGGCTGATGTCACGCTCACACTCTTCACTTCCGTGCCCCTTTCTTCTGGAGCCGATGTTTTGGTGCCAATTTTTTTTTTTTCTTGCGCCTCGGTTTTTATTTTTTAGCGCCGAATATTTTGGCGCCGAATATTTAGGTTAAGTGAGGCTTGTTTAGGTAAGGTTTGGCTAGGTAATTTTAGGTTAGGTATGGTTAGGTAATTAGGGGTAAAGGTAAAGCTTAGCTACAACGGAGATTTTGATGATTTTTATCACTTATTGAGGTTATATGACGCAGTTTAAAACTTTTTTATGAATGACGATTTCGTCGCAAATGCTTAGCTTTCGAGATATTTGACTTCGAAGTTCCTATTTCTTTTCTATGGGAAAAATAACCGGCGACCCCATAGGACCTTAGGCAAGGTGATGTAAGATTGGATTAGGTAAATTTAGGTTAGTTTGAGTACTTTAGGTTTCTATGGAGTCGCCGGTTAGTTTTCCCATAGAAAAACAGTGGGAACTTCAAGTCAAATATCTCAAAAACTAAGCATTTGAATCGGAAACGTCATTGATGAAAAAGTCTTAAAGTGCCTCATATCACCTAAATAGGTGATAAAAATAATGAAAATCTCCATTGTAGCTAAACTTCACCTATATCAGGTTGGGTTAGAAAAAGAGCCGTTAAAATATTTGAGTTGTTAATTCCACAATCACGAAATTGATTAAATAAATTACTTTAGTCAATATTAGTGTTTTTGTTATCTTTTTAAGTAGTTATGTGAAAGTTCACGAGCGCATTTTACATATTGCGCTACTATTTCAATGTAAGTTTTTAGATATTAATCTAAAATGAAAAGTTTCGTAGTAATTTCATCTAGTCCATATACCCTTTTTCAATTTGTATCAGCGTCAAAATAACAAGGCACCAAAAACCCATAGCGCCAAAAAAATCGGCGCAAAAATTTCGGCGCCAAAAAGTACCGGACCCCTACAAACGAACCACCACGCAACCACCTCCACGCCGCTCCAACCTCACCGCCCCTGCTAAGATGCGCCTCCTCTCCCCCCTCGCATAACAGCCTGGTGGTCAATAATAAGAAGAATGGGTAACTTGACGTACCCCTCACGCAACCCCCTCGCAGGCATCCACATTTCACTCATACATTTCTTTACCACACACCTTATACTCTGTCGACTCATGCAAATCCATCACTCTCTCCAGACACTTCCCTTTCTTACCGTAGGTATCTCTCATATAGCGCTCACGGAACGGGTATACTGACTCGAGGATACGCCTTACGTAAATGAACCAAACGCGCAACCAGCCATACACTGTCGCTCACATCCCCATTCACATCATTCCTTTTTCTCTTGCAGTCCACCACATCCTGTTGCATTCTTGCCATCATTTGCACCTCATGCGCTGTGGATATGCTTGATTTTCATCGAGCAAACCTCTCCACTCGGCCCACCGCACTAACCTCTTCGCAATCACTCCCCCTAGCACTCTGCTACACATAGACAATAACACACATCTCTACAGTATTCAACATTCATCCTATCACCCTTCTTAAACATGATTACCATAAACCCTGTTTCCGCACATTCTTCCCATTCATTCGTACGCTTCTCTAACATCGACCTCACTATCTCTACCGCTGTCTCTGTCAGCTCAGCACACGCATACCATATAAATCTCATTCTCCCTCCATCTTCTCTAGGCGCCGAATCATTTGTATCTTTTATCGCACATTCAATCTCTTCTCTCTTAGGCACCTCATTCAACATCTCACTCTCCCTCCATCTTCTCTAGGCGCCGAATCTTTTGTATCTTTTATCGCACATTCAATCTCTTCTCTCTTAGGCACCTCATTCAACATCTCATTCTCCCTCCATCTTCTCTAGGCGCCGAATCTTTTGTATCTTTTATCGCACATTCAATCTCTTCTCTCTTAGGCACCTCATTCAACATCTCATTCGCTCTGATTGCTCTGGCATTCCCTCTCCAAACGTCACTCTCTCAATCACTCCCTCTATCCCACTCGGAGCCTCCTCATACCTATCGCGCGAGACTCGTTCAAAATGCCCCTTGAACTCTTTCACCTCCATCGTACCATTCGCTGGCGCTTTCATCCTTCTCGTACCCACTTTCTTCAATAGCTTATGCATCATACCACACTTACCTATCTCACACGCTTCCTTACATTCCCTAATCCTGTCATTCACAGCTCTCTCTCAATCATCCTCAAATATTTCCTAATAATCTTTCTTGCCTGTTTCACATTCTCCATTCGCTCTTCCAACTCATTCATTCGTCTGTCATATACTCGCACTCTCAACCTTCTTTTCCCTTCCAACAAACATTCATTCCGCTCATTCACCGCCTCACTCACTCAACTAGACCTCCAATCGCTATATTTGTCTGTCCACCCAAAAAGAGGTAGGAGAAGAGCAATATTCATAATTTATGCAGGGAGTCTGGTGGGTTGACCTAGATGCGACCATGGCCAAAATACTATAATTAGCTGTGGTCAATTTCCAGAATCGACCATGAACTGAATTCAGGAAAAACATTCATGTTTTTGAACTAATTGGACGATTCTAAGACATATTTCTTCTATGAACTTTCCGCTACAAATGCATATTTTTCGAGATATATGATTTTGGAGTTCCCATTTTCCTATGGCAATAATTTGCAGACTTGTTAGCAACACCAGAGGGACCTAGCATTACCTTACCTAACCTTACCTCACCTAACCGAACCTGACCTAACCCTACCTAACTTAACCTACTTTAGGTTCCTCTGGGGTCGCCGAGTATTTTTCCCATAGAAAAAACAATGAGAACTTCAAGGTCAAATATCTTTAAAAATATGTATTTGCGACGGAAACGTGTCTTAGAAATCGTCCAGTTAGTTCAAAAACATGTTTTTTTTAAACTCTGTTAACGTCGATTTGGAAAATTACACTTAGCAGGTCATGAAAAATGACGGCGATGAATTTTTTCGCTGCCCACCCAAAAAATGCAGTACTTGAGTCATAATGTATATATATATATATATATATATTTAGGCAGTCAGATGGGTTGTCTGAGATGTGAAAAATAGCAAAACTTTTGAGTTAGCTGGCCATAAGAAATGACAGCATTGAATCTGTAATTCCACCCAAAAAGAGGCAGAAGGAGTTGAGCAATGTTTATCATATTTGTAGGGAGTCCGGTACGTTGTCTCAGACATGAACAATGCCAAAGAGCTAGAATTAGCTGGCCATACAAAATTACGGCGATGAATTTTGTTGTTTACCACCCAAAAAGAGGCAGGAACTGAGTCATAATATTTTTTTCAAGCAATTAGATGGGTTGACTGAGATGTGAAAAATTCCAATACTCCATTGTAAGCTGACCATTAAAAACGACGGTGTTGAATTTGCCCCTACCGTGGGTGATGGTCTTTCACCACGAGGCGTTCTAGTTTTTCCTATGTCTATTTAGTTATGCACGAAGAAATTCACATTAACGGCTAAGCGCGCCGCTTGGTCTCATGTTGATTTTACATGTGGTAAATTTGATGATCATCCCTTTCGTTAAATCGAGCTATTTAGTGTCAAGTCTGTTAAAGAAAGCAGTGGGTTCTCTCTTGAGGACGCTTAAGCCTCGGTCGATTGGGCCTGACTCTAAAAGGCTCTGGCGACCCGATTGAACGAACCTACAAAAGGCGTAGGTTTTATCAAACACAGTAAATTTTCCTGGTCTCCATCATCGCATATCAACTTTAAAAAAGTAACAGTAATTACTAAAAGTCACTATTTAACTGTATCAACAGCAGTACCTGATATTATTTTCGATGGTTTTTATAACTGCTAGGAAGACAAGGGCTGTAATGTAGCTCATTTTTGCTTCAAGCTGCACACAGAAAAATGGTTGTTTGCCATTAAGCAAAATTAGTTAACTGTAAACTACCTTGTCGTTTGAATTTGCGTCAATGCACATTGTTGTTTGTGATGAACAACAGATGAAAAAGAGCGTTGTGATGAACAACAGTGTCTTTTGCGTTTAACTATTATTGCTTTGTAGCTAAAATATTACTTCGTTAGTGATAAGAAACCAGGCGTTTTTTATTGTGATGAACATACTCTTCTACGTGTTGAACCTAAAATGAGTTTCATTCCGTGAGTTTCATTACATCACAGGGACATTACATTACAGGAACAAAGGCTTGAACCTAAAATGAGTTTCATTACATGAATTTCATTACACCCCTGCCTTCTTAGCAATTATAAAATTCCACTTCCCGAAAAGAAAATTTAGCTTCGGTTCACTCCATTAAAATGAAAATGATGTGACAGAAATTGAGAGTGTACTTATTGCCAGGAAAGCTACAATAGATTAAAAAAACATCGGAGAAATATTCCATGCCAAACAAAGTGAACTGCGTGTCATGGTTTGGCCGAATGAATGGTTGTTGTGGTTCAATTCCTATTGGCCATGGTCGTAAGTTACCACATTTTATAAAGTTTATAAAGTTGGTAATCCATCGGAAACTGGGCATGGCACTTGGTTGAATGATTTTCAGTGTAACTGAACTGTAACACATTCTACGGGTAAAAAACAAAAGATCTAGTTACCCGAAAAAAGTTTCTGATAATAGGCAAACCACGGTATATGAGAAACAATGAGCATATGAAGGCACCGACGTTGTATAGCCCCGTTTGATATTGACACGATACTAACGGGCTATACATCAGTATGTGATTTACTTTCATATTTTATTTAAATATCTACTTTGCATGAATATTAAATTGATTCATCAATCTATCTATTTCATATCTAATTTAGACGTTAACTTCATCCATTTACCTATTTTTGTATAGTACTTTGTCGTGCTTTTTCACAAAAATCAAATTCAATTTACCTTAAAATTAAATCTTTGTTAATTTTGGTATTCAAAGCGCAGTAGCCTCTAAAGAACGACAATTTGGGAATCGGTTAACCTTTCTTTTAATTAAGAACCAAATGTGGTGGTGCTGGTGGCGATAGTGGCAACGGAGACAATGAGAGGTCTTCCATGTTAAGAGAATGGGAGCTCGAGCTAAACTAAATGATAGTGTTTCCGAAAAACCCTCATTACCTCTTGGCTAGAAGAGCGGTGCTGGGCTGTTCTGTGCATGGCCAACTGAGGAGCCGGCTGCGCTGATTGGCGCAGCCGGCTCACAAAGTTGTTGGCTTCATCAGCTTTTCTCACAATGATGTCTTAATGGTTCTTGAGCTCCTGCGCTGCCTGTCTAAGCTCACGCGTCACAAGACTTCTGTGCTGGGGTGATCGTGGACAGAACGGAGTATAAGACAAAATTAGACAACATCCTCAGTTACACAAGCAAATTTAAGAAGATTTCAAGAGATCCCACCAATCAACTCAAAATTGATACCAATAAACTCACTAAAGCGGCCAACAGGGGACTGCAGAATAAAGTACTGGAACCGATCACAGGAGAATACTCACCTGGATACATCTATGGAACTGTAAAAACTCACAAAAACGGCAATCCTTTGAGACCAATCATCTCACAAATACCGACACCCACGCATCAAATCGCAAAGGCGCTTAACCGGCTCATCCCTCCGTACCTAAATGCAAACTACCTCATCAAGTCAACAGACGACTTTCTCCAGTTACTTCGCTCCAACAGACCTAACGGACTCGTCGCATCGTTGGATGTCGAATCTTTCTTCACCATCGTGCCTGTCGAAACTACCGTTGACATAATTTGCGATGCAGCATACAACCATGACTCCATTCCTCCACCTCCGTTCGCTAGGCACATAATGCGGGACCTACTCCTCACTTGCACCACAAAGGCGCCTTTCAAACATATAGATGGCAGCCTGTATTGTCAAGTGGACGGAGTGGTGATGGGATCAGCGCTTGGAGTGACCTTTGCGAACTACTATATGAGCCAAATAGAAACCGCAGTACTGCAGGACGATAGTCTCAAACCAAACATCTACTGCAGATACGTAGATGATTGCTATCTAGTAGTCAGAGACGAAGAACATCTACAGCAACTCCGTGCAGCCTTCCAAGCAGCATCAATCCTTCACTTCACTTACGAATTGAGTAGTAACAGCAGAATCAATTTCTTGGATGTGAAAGTCGATGGAACAGGAAACTACTACGTTACATCTGTCTACAAGAAACCGACCAACACTGGAAATTATCTGAATTCAATGAGTGAGTGCCCTGAAAGATACAAAACCGAAACAGTTAGAGCTCTCATTCACCGCGCTTACAAGATCTATTCAAATTGGGAGTTGTTCCACGCATCTGTTGTAGAGCTCAAGCAAACACTTGTAAACAATGGCTACAGCAACTCCTTCTTCAATAACGCCTTGAACAACTATCTCCAAAAGATAAATTCCCGTGAAGCTGAGAACCACGAAAATTGCATCCAGATATTCTACAGGAACCAAATGTCCCCTGCCTACAAGACGGACGAACGTGTAATTAGATCCATCATCACCCAAAATGTTAGCTGCAGAAACTCAGAAAACAAGTTAAAACTCACCATCTACTATAAGAACCTAAAGACGGCCCAGTTGCTCATGAGGAACAGCCCGCCGCCACCAGCAGAACTGCAGCAATCAAACGTCGTGTGTGAATTTACGTGCAACGTTGTAGACTGCGAGCTGCACCCAAGCTCATACATTGGCGTAACGACTACAACACTATCAAGAAGATTAACCATGCATCTCAGAGGAGGAGGCCCCGCAAACCATACAAGAAACAACCATGACCAGCAAATTACCAGAGAAACTTTAGTTAATTGCATTAAAATTCTTCGAAAGAACAATGACAAAACTCGCCTCCAAATAGAGGAAGCTATACTGATCAAACTCAACAATCCGTCCATAAACACCCAATCGACCGGCCTATCTAGAACCCTGCAGCTGCTCGGAGAACAACTGTCTCAGCGACTACCGTGGCGACCAACCAATCGGCTGCGCTGATTGGCGCAGCCGGCTCCTCAGTTGGCCATGCACAGAACAGCCCAGCACCGATCTTCTAGCCAAGAGTTGATGAGGGTTTTTCGGAAACACTATCATTTAGTTTAGCTCGAGCTCCCATTCTCTTAACATGGAAGACCTCTCATTGTCTCCGTTGCCACTATCGCCACCGGCACCACCACTGCCGCCTCTTGAAGATGACAGCCGAAGCCGTCGAAACAACGAGGACAACGTTGGCGATCTCCTATATAGCATAGGCAACAACGACTGTGTAAAATGTTTTCGACAACTTGAGAAAACTAGTAGATGTCTCATTAACGCTGATCTTTCTGTCGCCTTCAATGAAACCTGCATATATATATATATATATATATATATATATATATATATATATATATATATATATATATATATATATATATATATATATATATATATATTAGTGTAGGTGGGCAACAGATCATTGATTAAACAAGTTTCGTTGAACGAAAGATTACACATAAGTTTAATTTGCTTTCTTTCCAATCGTTCCAATTGTCGGAAGCTAAGTTTTAGTTCTTCAGGAGACGTTCTTAAAGCAGTAAAATGTCACCATTTGGCTAATATGGTTTTAATAAAAGCTGCCAAAATAGCGACATTTCGGGAGTGTAACGCCCATAGTCATGCAGAATTTAAAACTGACTTTGGCCAGGTAGCGCGCGCGGCTTTATACCTGTCGGTTGAATTGCCAAGTACTAATTTACACAATTTCAGTATCGCTGGTAAAATTGTTCTAAGCAAATTAAAATTAAGTGTCATCATTCGTTCAACGAAACTTGTTTAATATATATATATATATTGATCTTTCAGATTCCAACTACCGAAAAATCAATGGTTGTATGGAGTGCCAGGGGTAGATCCTTTTGCAGCGGTTATGCCTCGACCCTCTTTGGGTATGAAGTTTTTGAAAAACTACAAACCGTTCAAGAAATTGGCGTCAAAAAAGGTGAGTGTTTTGTTTCGCTTTCAAGGTGAACACAAGATCCAATGAGACCGAAACAGGCTCTGTACAATATGCAAAACATGCAATAAAATAACAAGGAAAAAATGGCTCTAAATGCGCTTGGATTTTCCGGTAGCTTTCGATATGAGCCCCATGTTTTATATAGTATTTCTATTGAGATACAAAATTCTTACGTCTACTCGGTATACTGTTGAATTAAAAGTACGTACATGAGGCGAGTACCTGTAAGTACAAACTGTGAACCGAAATAATAGAACAATAAAACCACTGGGATTTTTGTCGAAGACTACTTGTCTTGTCCCGAGCTTTTTTTTCGATGAGGTGGAAATGACAGCTAGATAGATAACAAGAGTACGGAACTCGTCCTGCAGTAGTTGTTCTCTTAAAGATAAACATCGGCATCAGTCTCGAGTGAACTCAGTCTTTTCCAGCCAGTCTGTTCCGAGTGAAATTTCAGAGACTGAAGCAGAAAAGCTGCAGTTTGGGATTGTAAATGAATGTTCAAATCAATTATACGCTCCATGACCATGCTGTGATGGGAAGCTGTAGAATTTTTTAGCCCGACTGCAAACGTTCATACTTCCCTTGATCTAGCAACCCAGTATTCTACCTCAACCCCTCCCTCGTCCATCAGCCTATCCATCCGTTCGTTCATCCTTCCTTCTATCTTATCTTTCGCTCCTTTGTCCAGCCATTCGCCAATCCATCCATTCGTCCAACCATTTATTTGTTCGTACAGTTTCCTGTTCATCCATCCGTTTGTCCATCCTTCCATTTACTCGTTCATCCATCTGTTGGTCCCTGTAGCTAGCATTCGAACAGTACGTCCGCCCATGATTATAGTGCTGTCAGTTCGTATAAATTTCTTGAAAATCAATTGCTAAATGCTTAGGTTATGTTTAACTAAAAAAAATGCCAAACTAAGAGACGAAGATACATACAGACAAAGAGACCATCACCAAAATGTGGCGATTCGTGCCTCTTAGAGGCAAAGATGAAGTTAACTTCGACTGCACCCTCCACTGGGGAACCAATACGCACTGGTTCGTGCGGCATAAATAGGCCAACAGGCCCAAGAGCAGTAAGTACAGCTGCAGCCGATCACGGGTCGTTAAGAACTAGGGCTCATTGAGCGGAAGGTTCAACGATCCGAGCCGCCCCCACCACTGCCCTAAAGTACTGTAAGTACCCCACGGTAGCTATGGGCACCAAGTAAGTTTGCTTCAGCGCGCCGAGCGCTTTGCACAAAGATAGCTCACTTGGGGTGGGGATTGTTCCCGGATCCTCGGTATAAGTGGGCGGCACGTGAGGTCCGCCTACCTGTTAATTTCATGATGATCCGGTCATACCTAGCTACTTATGTTAATTTAATAAAAATCCGCCCATAACTTTTTGAGTAATGGTATTGAGTAAAATTGAGACAGACAAATAAACAAATGGATGGACGGAACCATCTGTTCCTCCCATCATACCTAACAATCACAGTATATTTCGTCAAAATCCGTCCGTCACTTTTTGGGTTATCTTGATGACAGACAGCATATAACAGACAAATAAACAGGCAGACATATACGACGAAAACATAACCTTCTTGGCGGAGGTATACAGTATACATTGCAGGTATACAGTATATAGAAATGTACTGAATCAACTGGTAGGCAAATCGAAAGAATATTATTACAAAATGAGGATTTATGAATATAGTAATTCGTTTCGAAAATTTTGGTGGTAAGTTTTTAATGAGATCTTAAGTAGAAATGCTACCTCTAAAAACATCTCACTCAGCTTCAATGGGAGTGCACTAGCAGATGCTGAATCAGCTAACCTCTTCAACAATTATTCACTTCTATTGCAACGACTTTAGTACAAGAGCTTCCCCAACGAGCTGCTACTTTTTCCATTGATACTAATTATGTTCATGATACTTGTGTCTTGAAGCCTACTGATGCCCATGAAATACTATAAATATAAAAACCTTTAAGCGGTAAACGCTGTAATCGTGACGAAATCTAACCTTTTCTTCTCATGAGAGGCAATAATTGTATAGTTTATCCACTTTGTTATATTTTCAGCTAGTGTTTTGATACGGGTGTTTACCTCAATGTACTAAAGCATGCTCGTATTATACCAATATTCAAATCTGGCAGCCGTAATGATGTAGCAAATTTCAAAACAATATCAACGCTGTTTTTTATTATTATTATCGAGGGGATTTCACGACCCAATAATTGGATCGGTTGAGCGATGTTGGGCTCTACGCTCTGGCGCCGGGTCGCATCCCGCGACCTAAGGCTCAGAGCACTTTGCGAATGATGTNTTAGCCACCCCGCTGGTCACGGACTGCAGCATCACCTCTGCACAAGATGGGCGGCGTGCATAACGTCGCCTGGACCTCGTCCGAAGTATCATCAAAGGTATCAAAGGTAAAGGTAAGGTACTTACGGAGGGCCATGGAAGAGACCGTCTACAGGGGCGTAAAGTAATCGAACTGTGTAATCAGAGATAGAACGAAAACGTTTATCAAACTCTGGCCAATCTTGTTGCATTTTAAATTGTTTTCGTATGTCTAGTTTTAGTATTACATTTTCCTCATTTTTATCATAGAATGAAGACGTTAAACAAAATCTAGCGTCTGGCAATTTTTGCCCCGTGTTAGCTTTAAGCATAAAGATAAAAACACTCATGTTACGGTGCTAGCTTTAAGACTAAGAATTAAACACTCGTGGAGCTGCGCCCTCCTAGTCTGTTGAGTACCGCATCCATATGAGAAAATGATTTATTTTCACTCTGCTTCTTTGCTAAAATTCTTAAGGTAACCGTGACAGACACTCTCGAGCATGCCCCACAGGCTGTTTTACATCTATAAATCTTTGTCTGTCACAAATAGGGAAATCACGGTTATATAATTGAATTAAATTGGAAATATGCAGCGTCTCTTTACCTGTAATATAATCTATCTATTCTATTTTAATTCAATTTTGTTCCCATTATTAGCATTACTAGCTATTATTTTATATTTCTTGGAATTCATGTCTGTTTCTCACTCACTCCTGAATATGGTTAGTTGGTCTATGTATCCTAAATTTCCCAATGAACCTTTCTTCTTATTTTTTTTTAAATCCCTGTAAACGTAACATTTTTTTGATCCGCAACTACTCGCCCTAGCTCACTTTATGGTGCATACTGTTTTTTATAATCTAAAAAAAAAAAAAAAAAAAAATCACATCACTTCTGTGTAACCAACGCCCCTCTTGACGGAAAACAGTGTCAGTATCATCTCCATATTTAGATGCGAGCCTTGCTCTAGTACATTAACTGCTAATTTAATACCAATTGTCTCTTATATTACTTTTTAGTATTATTCTTATGTTAGTACTAAGCTTGAAAACCTCAGGATACTGTGTCCTAACCTTGTTTGATAAGAAATAAATGTTCTTATTATTATTATTAATATTATTATTATTAATACCGAGGGGATTTCACGACCCAATAGTTGGATCGGTTGAGCGATGTTGGGCTCTACTCTCTGGCGCCGGGTCGCATCCCGCGACCTAAGGCTCAGAGCACATTGCAAATGATGTGCGCTGTTCCGAGTAGAGCGCTCTTCTGGAGGGTTCCAGGGTGGAGATGGCCGCACTTCAGCTCTCTGAGGGCAGTCTTGAAATTCTTGGACATTGCCCCCCAGAGCTCCGATGACCACTGGAACGACGTCGACCTTCATCTGCCACAGTCTCTGGAGCTCGATGACAAGGTCCCGGTACTTTTCTTTCTTCTCCGCTTCCTTGTCGATAATCCTAGAGTCGAAGGGGATTGAGACGTCGATCAGTTTGTCCGACTTCTCCTGTTTGTCCTTGACGACGATGTCCAGTCGGTTGGCGTGAAGAACACGATCGGTTTCCATCCTCTTGGCCCAGTAGATCTACACGGCTTCGTTTTCAAGCACGGGCACGGGTTCGTGCTCGTACCACCACTCACTGACCGGGAAGTTATGAATCCGCAGGAGGGTCCAGTGAAGGTGTCGGGCAACTTTATCGTGCCACTTTCATGAGTCGGGGACTATTTTGTCCTGAACTGCCTCGAGGTACTGGCCGGACATCTTCATACTCTTCCACTTGTTAGTTCGCTCGAGGCGTCGTCGCCCTTTGAATTGCTCAGCCGTTTCGGTCTCTTTCAGCAACTTCGCCTCGACCAAGCAGCGTGCCCACGGGTCGTCGCTCTCTCTAAAGTGTTGGGAGAGAGCGTGTTTCTCCGCTTCGACGCAGTCCTCGACGCTAATAAGGCCACGGCCCCCCTCTTCTGTTGAGATAGAGTCTGTCGACGCACGATCTTGGTTGCAGTGCTGGAAAGATGGTCATCAGCTTCCTGGTCTTGATGTCCATGTCAGTGCAGTCCTTCTTGGTCCAGTTAATGATGCCAGCAGAGTATCGGACCACGGGGACGGCCCAGGTGTTGATGGCCTTGATGGTGTTGCCTCCATTGAGGTGTGACTTCAAGATAAGCCGGAGTCGGGTGAGGTACTCCTTCCGAATGGAATCTTTCATCGTTCTGTGGAGAATGGTGTTATACTCCATGACATCCAGGTACTTGTAACCTGACTCCTCGATATCCTTGACGGTACCTTCTTCGATGGTGATTCCTTTAGACGCAGTAACCTCTCCCCGTTCGATATTAAGGACTCCGCACTCACTGATGGAGAACTGCATTTTGATGTCTTGTGAGTACTGATGGACTATATTAAGGAGCTGCTCTACTTGGTCCTTTGATTTGACGTAGAGCCTGAGATCGTCCATGTAAAGCAGGTGGTTGAGCTTCATGGTACGACTGTAGTTGTAGCCCTGGCCGGCCTTGTTCAGTGTCTCCGAGAGGGGGATCATGGTCAGGACAAATAGCTGTGGAGACAGTGAGTCGCCCTGGAAGATGCCCCGCTTGATGCTCACCTCGCCGTGGTGTTTGTTGGCGCTTGTGAGCTGGGTCTTCCAGTTGGGCATGGTCGTCGCGATCAGGTTGCGGATGTTGCCGGCAATACCGTAGATGTCAAGGCATTCCAGGATCCAGGAGTGAGGGACCATGTCGAAGGCTTTCTTGTAGTCAACCCAAGCCATGCTTAGATTTTTCTTTTTGCTCCTGCCATCTTTCGTGATGAGCTTGTCGACGAGCAAATGGTCCTTCGTTCCCCTGTGTTCCTGCGGCATCCCTTCTGTTCGTCGGGTAGGAGCTTCTTTAAGTCTAGATGCTGGTAGACTCACTCGTAGATTATGCCCGTCAGCACCTTCCACATAAGGGGAAGCACGTGATTGGGCGATAATTGCTGACCTCCGTGCCCTTTGCCTTGTCCTTCTGGATTAAGACCGTCTTCCCTGTGGTCATCTAGGATGGCACGGTTTCGCGTTGCAGGCAGAGATTGAGCTGTGCAGCAATTCTGGAGTGCAGCGATGTGAAAGTTTTGATCCAATAGCCTTGCACCATAGCTGGTCCGGGTGCTTTCCACTTCTTGGTCTTGCTCAGTTGCTTTTTGAGCTGTTGACTGGTAATTGTAAGGTCTGGATCTGCTGCAACGTTCTTCTCCTTGACGTCGTGGAGCCATTCTGCGGTATTGTTGTGCCGTACCTCTTTGCTCCAGAAGTCACTCCAGATTCGGATGCTCTCTTCTGCGTTGGGTGAGTCAGAGCTCGTCTCTTCTCCTCTAAGGGTTTGATAGAGGCGTTTCTGGTTGGTGTTGAATAGCTGGTACTGATGGAATCCAGCTACTCTTTCCTCGAAACGTCTAACTTTGCTCCTTTTAGCAGATAGCCGCTGCTTTGAGGTATCTTCTAAGCTGGTTAGGCCGACTTCTAGGCACCGGTACCTCGATTCCAGCAGCGTCTTCTTTTCCTCGTCGTGGAGATTTCCTCTACGCCATTCGGAGATCCAACTGAGATGTTTCCTGATCTCAGCAATGTTCTTCTCGAGGCGGTGCTTACAAGGACGATCCTTTTTCCGCTGAGTCCGTTACGGTCGGGGTTTTACCTCAAGGATCCTCACTGCGAGGTCTGCTCCAGCTTTGATGAGGGCGTTTGTCTCAGTGATGTTGTTGATGTGGAGTTTACCAATCACTGAGTTGACGCGGAAAGCAGCTGCTCGGATCTTCGATTCCGGTAGATGTCGTAGGCTAGGATGACCTTTTGGCGTCGTTTCTACGCTGGAGTTCCAGAGTAAGTCCCGTGGCTCCAGTGAGTCACTCCGCTGCTGGTCAGACACGTCGGGATCTGTCACGTCTTCTGACTCGCTCTGGCTCATATTGTGGGCCAGTAATGCTTAGGCCCACGTGAGGGTGACCGGTTGGTGTCAGCAGAGTCGATCTCAGACGGGACGCGCCAAAGTCGGGGGTTTCTTGCGATGGAATGGAGGGTCGCCTAACAGGTTCCACAGGTGGGGACCTAGGCGGGATCACAGGTCGGGTTGGAACCTGGCGTGCAGGTTCGTCAGCGGATGGAGAGGCAGCTTGAGCTTCCATCCGCCCAGCGATATGAAGCCGTTCCTCTTCGCTGAGGAGGTTTTTACTGCGTATTTGCCGGAATTGGCCACTAAGAGAAGCCTGTGGGAAATTGCGCGGGATTCCTCTCTCGTCCCACAGCTGCTTGAGGCACCTGAGATAGCTTGGCCCCTTGCGCTTGCTGGCGACGAAGCACTCCCACTGCACAACTCGGTCTTCTCTGGACCACTTGTGGCGCGTGCGGCGTTGCGTCGGGACAGTAGCCTCCTCCGCCCCCGGCGGAGAAAGGGGAGCCTGCTCCTTCAAACTCCCCTCTCCAGTAACATTCACAATAGCGTCGGAATCCTGGCTAACCGATTCCGACGGGTGAGTACAGCGCTCACGAACGGCTTCTGCCTCACCCGCACGAGCGAGGTACCCAGTCTAACTGAAGTACCCTTCACGCCGTTAGAAGAGGTATCTCTATTATGACTCATTTTCGTGGTTGCCTGGTAACCCTCAGGCAGCGGGGCCTGTTAACCCTCAGGCGGCGGAGCACCTTAGCGCCTGCGAAGATGGGCTGCGTTTCAGGGCTTAGGAGTTCCGTCTACCCCAAGCTGTCGAACGCATTCAACGAGTTGACTTTTCCGCCTGAATCAGCCGTTGGTCTTCTCGTTGGCTACCTTCGACTTTGATGTTTTTTTTTCAGCCATCAGGGGTGCTCGACCCTCCAACTGTAAGTTCGTACGCCTGGTTAAGCTGAGGTTCAGCATGAGCAGCCGGTGACCTACAGGAGGTTGACTGGATTAATCGCCAGTCTTTCTGCAGGTTGTCGTTGGCCTTCGATGTTCTAAGGCTCAGCCGGCTTTTGTTGCGCATTTCCGCGCAACAGGGTCATTTTAAACACCCCCCTATGTGAGACTCATACGCCCCGATGGATTCACGGGCTGGTGGTCGAAACAGGGTTTGCCAGTTATCCCGCTGGCGGTCGGCTTTTATTATTATTATTAATTGAAGAATACGATGAGAAGCATTTTAGAAATTTTGTTACCCACGACGCGCGTTTCGCCGTACCTCGGCTCATCAGGTGGGAAGTCGAAGATGGTCGAATTTGAAGATGTTGAAATTTCCGAAAATCTTGGTAAGATATCCCAGTAAGGTATAGCTGAGATACCGTTGATTCCAAACCTTTAAATATAAATTACAAACTAGCAAATGTTTCTTAAATTTTGAAATTTTGAAACATTGCCCGCTGCGTCGACTCCAACTACAGCACATAGATGCACCGGGGTGGCAGGAACCTCCTGCACAAGGGCTTCAAAGGTGGCAGGAGGTTATTTCCTTCTCCTCAAACGCGAGAAGCGTACTGGTGATAATTGTGCCCTCATTTCCCTTAGGATCCCTAACCTTCATCCCACTGGGTTGTGAGATCTGATGATTGCAGGGGACGGGCGCAGGGACGTTGGGAGCCGTTTGTTCCATTGGAGGCAAATCGGCTGGGAGAGCGTGAAAGGGGACTAGGTGGCGAGGCTGCTCAAGAATGGTCTCAGGTCTTGTGCACAAGCCTCTTTCGAAAGCAGCGGTGACTGAAGCAGCCGCATTGAGCAGCATTTCTCCGAGAACATGGTATCCAGCGCCACTCAAGTTCACCCCATCAGGTAAAAAACAATCTCCAATCGTCTTCAAGCATGGGAAATAGGTCGATAACTTCAAGCTCATTCTCCTCTGCCTCTTTTTGAATTTTTCTGTTGATGTAGCGGATCCTAAAGTCTAGGCGATTTCCAGCCCAGAGGCGCGGCAGAATACTTGTCAGAGTGATATGATCAGTTTTTTGTTTGGCCGCGGTAATGAGGTCTATAAGAGGTTGCAGCTGGTATTCAGAAAAGGTTCGCAGATCATTCGTTCCAACATGGATAATGACGTGATCCATCTTTTTACAACGGAGGTCCTTCAAGATTGCAGTAACATCAGAAGTGGAAGCTTGAGTTTGCAGATGACTTTCCGATCTCTGCAGTCCCTTTTGAAGGCATGATTCTGCCCGTACAGTATTTTATCCCCAACAGGAAATGTTTTTATCCATCGCTATCCAGGAATTGGAACAGGATTGCGTTCCTTATCATTGCTTAGAGGCTGAACGAAAGTCTCCGACTTTTTAAGATCACGTGACTGGAGAGAACCGCACTGCTGCTCTTCGCTCACGAGTTTAATTTTCGGGCGAACAGACGTTGCTACATTATCGTCACCATCATCAAGAGCAGCAAACCTATTTGTCAGTTTTATATTATTTGTCTGAGTTTCCAAAACTGTGCCAGTCGATCTCCGCTGACGTTTGTGATGGGCGGTTTTCCACGGTGAGGGTGATGCACGCGTGTGAGTTTCACGGGTAGCCGTTTTCCCACCAGGTATGGGTCGTTGCTCTAGTTCGTCTCGGTCCAGATCAGCAGACCGAGTTACTTTGAATTCAACCAAACGAGTGATATCCGATCGAGCATTTGTACTGTCGTCCACGTTGGTAGAGCTTGCGAGAGAAACTAACTCGCACAGGGGGAGATTGCCTCAACGCTTCGCGCTCGCTTCTCTATTTCAGCCTCAAGGGCTTGTATCTGAGAGCAGAATCTACATAATTCCAGCTCGACTCCTTCGTAAAGAAATAACTCATGTGCTAATTCCGAATGGCATTCGGTGCACCGTCTCATACTGAAGGTCTGTTCTGCCAGCATGTGAGGATATGACAGAAACAGAAGAAAGAGGAAAAAAGGGGAAGTGGATCGCTGCACTGATACGTAATACCGGGTATGTACTCAGGACGGGGCATCAATGTATTAAACGCTTGCCCTATCGGTAGCGCCGTCCCTGCAGCTACAGCTCAAGATTCGAGAAAAAAATAACGCGCCAACTAGTTTGCATTCAATTAACGAACATTGTTAATAAGCTCTTTTATGTGAAGTAATTATTATTATTATTATTATTAAATCACACCTGACTGGCGACGCAGGAACGGAGAAACTCCATGAGGTTAACAAACCCCCACGCAACCAGTCCAGCGGGTGGAGAAAACAAAAGAATAGAAAAAAAAGAAGATCCGAAATCACAGAAT
>LQNS02276866.1:6844671-6858502 GCA_001587735.2 Parhyale hawaiensis
CCATGTGGATCGGAGAGTAACATTTATGTTCCAAAATTTTATCCATCATTCTGTCAGTGCTAAAGAAAATCCTTATTACCCTGGACACATCTATACAACCTTTTCCAAACCGTTTGTAAAACATTACAGGACTGATTCCGATCATTTATTGGGAAAAAAATGCAATTTTTATATCTACTTGCAAGCATTTTAAACTCTTGAGCGAACACAGAGCCAGAACAGGCTATGTCGTGTACGTCATTCTTACAGAAATGCTTTTCATCCTCCCGGTTACTTTACTATTAGCATACTGCACACGTCTGCCTGAGTTGCTCGAATTGGTATAAATATTTCCTCAGGAATCTGTCTTTTTTTTTATTAGCAAAATAGGAAATATTTTGCCGCAAAATACCGGGGAGCAATATTCGCTTCTTCACAATAATGTATCATTACAGTGTCAATGCTAAAAATGGGGATTCAACCTTGAACCTAAGTTCTTACTATTTTTATAGCATTTTCTCGTAGATTATTGGACCGAGTTTCATAATTTTCGTGCGAGAATAATTCTCCTTCTCACATATACACCATTTTTTCATCTCTATAACTTCCATTAATATAGGAATGAAAAGCCAGTTTATCTATAATCACTTTATGGTTAGAGTTAAGTTAACCGTGAAAGCAATTAGGTTGATCAATGCAATTCTTATGGCATAAATGTTAAAATTAGTTTGGCAATTTCTGAAAAAAAAGGCTTTTCTGGAAATTAACATTGCTCTTAACTGGTAATGAAGGAGATCAAATATTTTTGACAATATATTTCTGCATGTTTTTCTTATACTGAAATACTGATTCATGGAACAAGCATTTTGACTTGGATTTTCAACGCTGACAGGGCTGTGTATAAGTTCAAGGCCAGCTTTATATAAAGTTTGCAATTTTTTGACTCGAAAATCATCAAAATCAGTCTAGTAATTTTTTACCGTTAAGAAACGGTTGTATAATTGAATGTCTGGGTAGAATGGTGTTTTAGCCCTGAGCAGATAATGAATGACTGCTTGATGATATGAATGTTGCCCATCGCTCGAGAGGTATAACCTAGTGTTTTTCTTTAAATAAACAAGTCACTCAATTATACAAAGAGTGCCCAGGAAAAACGTTTCTGACCTGTTTTTATCAACCCTGGTGGGATTGTATGGAAACCTATGAAAGTATCGAAGTTATACAAGTAACAAGTTGAACTAAAAATTACAGATATTTTGTGTCTCAAGAATCAATATTGATCCAGTGGATTTCGAGAATAGATTAATTTTGGAAAAGATTGTATAATTGAGTGTGTAAGTTATTGAGCTTGATAGGTTATTAAATGAATTTTTTTAGAGTAACTGCTACTTTCCGCTCCGTAGATAAACTACAGTGCTTCAAACTAAATATTTTCCAATTGGGTAATAAGCAAACGGTTTATGCAACGACGATTTCTGACTTCTATTTTATCCCTATTTGGGTGGAAATCAATGTGTTAATTGCATGGCAGATACGAAGGGACTGCATGGTGATATAGAAGCAACGAATGAGTATTCTAAGATATTAATATTAAGATAAAGTTATGATTAGCTCTACGTCTGCACATGATTATGTGGCTGTAAGAACACTCCAGCATTCTTCTGTCATAGTGTCAGTTTGAAAGTTAGAGAGATGGCGAGCCACCCACACGGATCGAGAACGACAGTTTTATTTGAGCTTTGTGTAAGTTGACACCTGTGACAACGACACGTATCGCAAGTGTTAGGTAATTATATGTTCAATGATCTGCAACTCAGGTGGGTGAGCATCTAGGGGCCTCTCTCTCAGATACTGCAGACCTTCCATTGGATTAACTTGGTACGTGTTCACTTGTGTTCTGTCGTGAAGGTGTAACCGTTGTTTTAAGCCCGTTTATCGCGAGAGTCGAAATACAGGAATGTTTCTTCGCGCCATTCCGATTACGTTGTCGCGGGCACGACTTCGGCTTGGTTAATATTACACCGTTCAAATGAGTTGTTCAAAATCAAACCCGTCACTACAGGTTTTCTGCTACATCAAGAGCCAATTACATGGTTTAATATTTCTGTCAATTTCGAGTGAGTTTAAATTGGCAGTGTCGAATATTTCATATCGATATTCAAATTCGGAGCCCCAGTCAGCGGTCTCGTAAACGTTTGTTCCAAATACGTGAAACGTCTCGGAGTCTCTTCTCTCGTGCGCAATAAGCTTTAGAATATAGCGGTCGTGAAAGTGCGCCATTTTAGTGGTGTGGATATACTGAATATGGAAAGAATGCTTCGATAAAATTAATTTTTATAGGTAATGTATCTGATGTGCAAAAGATACACAATAACGTTCATCTGCAGGTATCAACTTGTAGTTTTTTCACTTCGTTGCCACGATGTTATTAGCTATTCATTGTGAATTTTATGCTAACTAAATGCACTGTATCTACTAGTACGTACGCATCGGAACACAATGTAAATTTTCTGATCCTATTAGCCGAGGTATTATGACATTAACGGGTAATCCAGAGTGACATAATGATCTGTATTTAAAAATATATATCATTCTCCATAAACCTGTGATGTATGTGACTTCCGTAGACTGTTACTATATGTTGAAGACTTTTCTTAACAGAAAAATTCGGACACGAAACTTAAACATTGCACTTATTAAATGCATTTTTTTTCTTTATCGCTCAGATTAACCTGCTGTGGAAGGGCGAAACGTGAGTCATGACCAGGAACATGAAGGGCGCTGGGCTGTTCGCGGTGCTGTTCTTCGTGGCAGCAGCCAGTGCTACTGGTAAACTCGACCCTGAGATGTTCCGAGTAGAGAAAAAAGATGGGGTAAGTGCGTTCTTTTCTACCGAACTTGGTGCTTGTACCTGCTTATTTTGCTTACTCTTTATTCGTTCACTACTTTGAAACTGATCACCGTCAACCCTTTACAAGCAGACGACAAAAGATTATCACATGAAACCAGTTTCGCGACAAAAATCAAACATATGTAGACGGTAGGGGCAAAACTTCAACGCCGTCATTTTTGTTGGCCAGTTGACGCTAGAATTTTTGCTCTCTTCATATTTCAATCAACACACCCGACTGCCTGAAAAAATTATTATTATTATGACTCAACTCCTTCTCTCTGTTTTGGATGGATAGAAAAAATTTAACGTCGTTATTTTTTATGGCCAGCTAGCTCTAGTGTGTTTGCCATTATTCACATTTAGGTCAACCCACCTGACTGCCTGCAGAAAATGATGAACATTGCTCAACTCTTCTATCTGTTTTTGGGTGGACCGATAAATATACAAATATACAAATATATATATATACAAACTTATATCTTCAGCAAAAAATCATCACCTCTTTCACTTCCTTCGCGGTTGATAAAAACTTGAAGGCAACTTTTTTTTCATGTCCCGTATATTGCCAGTTATTGGTTGATTTCTTTGGTCATTTGAATAAATTTTTATTCATACGGACAAGCCAAAACGTAAAGACTGTCAGTCTGCTGTACCACCGAAAATACTCAGGTTGGTTTACCTTTCATTTTAACTTTTTAATTGTTATTTCCGGTGCAGCGCAACACAGTACTTTCGTCTTCATGCGTCACTTATTTCATATCAACGTTTTTGATCAAAGTAAATAAAATTCATTAACATAACAGCAAACCAATTCCTCAATTTTAAACATAAACTGAACGTATTATGTCACATTCGTTGGTTCGGCTTTACTGCAGTGGGGTTTATTTGAAGACGGAAACCCTTTCAAGTACACCTCATACTAAATTCAGTCGCTGTTCACAACTTTGTTTAATACACGTGTGACTAAGCGATGTCAGCAACAGTGACGATACTATTACGACAATGATAACGAAAAAACTTGAACCATAAACCACACCATACATTGGCTGGACACTGGCCCCTAAGGTAGATTTCGGTTCCACAAATGTGCCTTGACTGCACGGTGCCGCAGACTCATTTTTATATGTTCTCCCATTACTTTTTCATACTTTGTTTAGCTATTTGACTTAATTTTTTTGCATTCAGTAATGAGTGCCAAACCTGTACATACTTCTATAACTTCTATACGCAACAAATTCACAAAAATATTGAAGCTTGAAGAAACCGTTTATAACATCTTTACAGTTGCAGTAGAGTAAAACTGTTTCACAATAGTTTGTGAAATAAACCGTCTCATTTTGCAGAACAGAAACTTCTCAAATTTTTCGTATGCTCAATTTGTAATGAAATGCCAATTAAACAGCTGATGAAAATAATAATAAAGTTTATTTGATATACGGGCTAAGAGAGATGATCAGAACAGACAGCAGAGCTGAAGAGTGAGCCGGAGCAGCTTGCAGACATGAAGTGATGAAGCAATGACTGCCATGAAGTGATCAAGCATTGGAAGCAGTGAAGTGATATAGCAATGGCGGCCGTGAAGTGACCTGAATGATGAAGCACTGGCCGCCATGAAGTAGTGTAGCATTGACCATTGACAGCAGGGAAGTGATACAGCATTGGCAGCCGTCAAGTGATACAGCATTGGTAGCCGCCGTCAAGTGATACAGCATTGGTAGCCGTCAAGTGATACAGCACTGGTAGCCGTCAAGTGATACAGCATTGGTTGTCGTCAAGTGATACAGCATTGGTTGTCGTCAAGTGATATAGCATTGGTGGTCGTCAAGTGATACAGCATTGGTTGTCGTCAAGTGATACAGCATTGGTAGCCGTGGAATGATCTAGCATCTTCAACAGTGAAATGATGTAGCATTGGCAGGCCTACAGTGATCTAGCAATGGCAGCTATAAGTGATGTAGCACTGGCGGTCGTATAGTGATCTAACATTGGCAGCTCTGAAACGATCTAACATTGGTAGCTGTGATTGATGTAATGTAGGCCACTATGGAGTAATTTAACTCCGGCAACCATAAAGTGATGTAATATTGTCATCTATTAAATCATACATGTAATGGGGGCAACTATGAATTGACGTAACATATGCAAACATAAAGTGATATAGCATAGGACACCACCAAGTGGAGTAGTATTCCTAGGTAGTAATGTGAAATGATATGGTGCAGCTGTAGATGGTTCCAGTGATGAAGGGTTGTATCAGCAACAAAATGTCATTTTAATATCTTTTAACAGCTGTCCTGGTATCTTTATCTCAAGGTTGATTATGCAGTTTTAATTCATGGCTACTACTGTGGTTTTATTCTGTCGTATTACTGTGGTTTTAATTAGATTTTTCAGTATTACTGGGATATCTTAACCTTCCTTTCCCTGCGGCTAAAGGGATGAGCTCTACCGAGAGCTCTACATACATCTACTTCTGAGGTTATTGCTTCAAATCCCTCCTTGAAAAAAAATCAATTGTAGGTGATATTAAAGTACATTACATGTAGTATCTATGTACCAATTTTTCCTGAAAATGTTAATATTCCTAGAAATGATGATGAATTTTCAATTATTCTTGGTGTCCGGAGGTGTGATATATATGTATATCGCCTACTAAATATATATGACTGTGAATTTAGATTCCCTGCTGCGCAAAATATTCCTTGCGTTACGACGAAGAAAATAATTTTTGTTTGAGGTCTCTGCGATTATTAGAACTTCTTTTATTAACACCTATGTAAATCTGCCTCCAGGCCCAATTGCGAGAGGCCCGATTTCAGTACCTATCCAGTCAATGTATGGTGTGATCTATGCTTGTACTAATAATGACCAAAGCTAGGCTGAATAATGACGACCGTGCTGGTGATAACGATGGTTATTAACGATCGCGAGACTCTTGTTTATTCCACGGTTGTCTAACGTTTTCATTTTCCGATTGTAAGTGTTACGAGCAAACTCTAGCTGTGCTATTGTAGTATATCTTAGCATAACCTTACACAGTTTGCCTGAACCGCGACTTTCAGTACACCTCGTCTACCTTAAAGTACTGCATCTACTTAACGTACATTCTCTATACTGAAACTCAAAATCTATGGTAACGCATCTCGTCTACCCTAATGCACTTCGTCTACCGTAATGCACCTTGTCTACCCGAACGCACCTCCTCTACTCCAATGCACCTCAGCTAAGCCACTACACCTCCCCTATTTTAATGCACCTTCTCTTGCCTAACCCATCATATATACATCCACTAAATTTTATAAGAACCGAATGGGTAACACGTGAGCACGGACTCATAGTGCCGAAGTGGTTAATACTCAAAATTTATACGCTATAAAATAAAGGAGAGGTGTCAATACAGATTTTTTTCATCCTATTTCTTTACCGAGAGAGTTTTCCGTCTCTCAGGGCATAGCTGTTGCTAGTCAAAACCAATATTCTTTCATGCCAACACTTGAGTTATACAGTACTTATTACTTTCTGAACTACGGTACGCCACCGTGCTGTAAAACTTGATAAATATCACCTGTTTGATATGGTCCTCCGAGTTTGTACACATCCCAATCGAAAAGTTATAGGCATTTATCTGATGTTTTCCGATGCCTTTCACTATTTTCCCATAGACAGCCGATAAATGCTTATAAATTTCCGATTAGGATGCGTATCATCGCACTCTTATACCCAAAGACAGCCGATAAATGCTTATAAATTTCCGATTAGGGTGCGTATCATCGCACTCTTATATCAGCAAATCTGGCAAACGTGTCAACCCGTTAAGCTTTCACAATTTATCTCACAATAGTATCGTAAAATTTGTAAGAATATCATCATGTCGGCAAGGAATGCAATGATAACAAAAACTTCAATGTGGTCCAAAATCGAAGAATATCTTTCGCATCTGCACATATGATTATTTAAACATCATATCTGTTCCTCGTAGCATTGCAAACAGTTCCTGTGGATTTCTTGAAAATCAGTTTACAAATTTTTGAATTACGTTGTTGAAATGCAGAAAAATAGAGACGAGCAAACGGCCTAACTGATTATTGCCAAAATATAACTACTAGCTCCTCGCAACATGTTAAGAGTTTGTGGGACCTGCATAATGATCGGTCATTCGCTTCTCACTCATGATGCTAAAAGACAATAAACAAAGAGGCAGACAGAAATATCGTCTCCAAAATTTAATCATCTGTTCTTCATGACGTTCCTNTAGACGAACCAATAGGCCCATTCCCAAAGAGACACCGGAACATACGCCCCGGCACTCTATGAGCTATTGCCATTATGTTAGTAGGATATAGAGGACAGGAGAAAAGAGAGAAAAAAAGGGGGGATGAAGAGTCCTGGCTGTCCTGGTATCTATATCTCATGATTAATTATGCATTTTTTATTCATGGCTACTACTGTGGTTTTATTCTGTCGTATTACTGTGGTTTTAATTAGATTTTTCAGTATTACTGGGATATCTTAACCTTCCTTTCCTTGCGGCTAAAGGGATAAGCTCTACCGAAAGCTCTACATACATCTATTTCTAAGGTTATTGCTTCAAATCCGTCCTTGAAAAAAATCAATTGTAGGTGATATTAAAGTACGTTACATGTAGTATCTATGTACCAATTTTTTCCACAAAATTTTAATATTCCTAGAAATGATGATGAATTTTCAATTATTCTTGGTGTCCGGAGGTATGATATACATGTATATCGCCTACTAAAGATATATGATTGTAAATTTAGATTCCCTGCTGCGCAAAACTTTCCTTGAGTTACGATGAAGAAAATAATCTTTGTTTGAGGTCTCTGTGATTATTAGAACTCATTTTATTAAACACTTACATAAATCGGCCTCTAGGCCCTATTGCGAGAGGCCTGATTTCAGTGCCTATCCAGTCAGTGTATGGTGTGGTCTATGCTTGTACTAATAATGACCAAAGCAAGGCTGAATAATGACGATAATGGTGATTATAACGATGGTTATTAACGATCGCGGGAAGCTTGTATATTCTACGGTTGTCTAACCTTTTCATTTTCCGATTGTAAGTGTTACGAGCAAGCTCTAGCTGTGCTATTGTAGTATATCTTAACATAACCTTACACAGTTTGCCTGAACCACGACTTGCAGTACACCTCGTCTACCTTAAAGTACCGCATCTACTTAACGTACATTGTCTATACTGAAACTCAAAATCTATGCTAACGCATCTCGTCTACCTTAATGCACTTCGTCTACCGTAATGCACCTTGTCTACCCGAACGCACCTCCTCTAATCCAATGCATCTGATGTAAACCACTAAGGTAACATGTCTAGTACCCGTCCACCATGCTAGTAGCCGTCCAGTTGGCTTTAAAAACTTCCTGTGCGAAAACTAGCAGTGCTAGAAAGCCGTACATAGGCTTAAACTGTACTGAAGGCTAAGTAGTACCCTAGAGTTTAAGACTATGTACGGCTCTCTAGTACAGCTAGTTTTCACAGAGGAAGTTTTTAAAGCCAAGTGGACGGCTACTAGCATGGTGGACGGACACTAGACATGTTACCTTACACTTCCGCTAATTCAATGCACCTTCTCTCGCCTAACCCATCATATATACATCCACTAAATTTGATAAGGACCGAATGGGTAACACGTGGGCACGGAGTCATACTGCTGAACTGGTTTATACTTAAAATTTATACGCTATAAAATAAAGGAGAGGTGTAAATACAGATTTTTTCATCCTTTTTCTTTACCGAGAGAGTTTTCAGTCTCTCAAGGCATAGCTGTTGCTGCTGAAAACCAATTTTCTTCTTTCATGTCAACACTTAAGCTATACTTATTACTTTCTGAACTACTGTACGCCACAGTGCTGTAAAACTTGACAAATATCACCTGTTTGATATGGTCCTCCGAGTTTGTACATATGCCAATCGGAAAGTTATAGTCAATTATCCAATGTTTTCCGATGCCTTTCACTATTTTCCCATAGACAGCCGATAAATGCTATAAATTTCCGATTAGGATATGCATCATCGCACTCTTATACCCATAGACAGCCGATAAATGCTTATAAATTTCCGATTAGGATGTGTATCATCGCACTCTTATACCCATAGACAGCCCATAAATGCTTATAAATTTCCGATTAGGACGCGTATCATCGCACTCTTAGATCAGCAAATCTAGCAAACGTGTCAACCCGTTAAGCTTTCACAATTTATCTCACAATAGTATCGTAAAATTTGTAAGAATATCATCATGTCAGCAAGGAATGCAATGATAACAAAAACTTCAATGTGGTCCAAAATCGAAGAATATCTTTCGCACCGCACATATGATTATTTAAACATCATATCTGTTCCTCGTAGCATTGCAAACAGTTCCTGTGGATTTCTTGAAAATCAGTTTACAAATTTTTGAGTTACGTTGTTGAAATGCAGAAAAATAGAGACGAGCAAACGGCCTAACTGATTATTGCCAAAATATAACTACCAGCTCCTCGCAACATGTTAAGAGTTTGTGGGACCTGCATAATGATCGGTCATTCGCTTCTCACTCATGATGCTAAAAGACAATAAACAAAGAGGCAGACAGAAATATCGTCTCCAAAATTTAATCATCTGTTCTTCATGACGTTCCTAACAGGTTTTGTCAATTTCATGGTGATCCGTAGATAGCTTGTGGAGTTGTGCCGCTGACAGGCCCTATAACTAACACAGGCAATAGGTACCTTAACCGCCTCGACGGAAGTACAGAAGAACGACATTTTTATTCTGAGGAATTTCCATAGCTAGGTCTTGACTGGTCAACTAAATTTATATGTATAATAACACACAGTTGCTGATTGGTTGTTTTCTTGGTTGGTTCTTCTGTCCGTCACGCTCTTATGGATTTAGATAAGAGAAAATTTATTTACTAAATAACACTATGACAACTGATTCCCTTATAAATTATTGCTCAATGTTTTTATTGGGATAAAAATATAATTGAGTTGCAAAGTCTCAAAATCTGAGTAATGAATTGTTGTAATCTTTTTCGTTCGGGGGATGCATCATGGGCACAGGTAAAGCAAAATATTCGCAAGAATCATTCAGTCATTGGGAAGAATTGTCAATTAGCATAAGCGCGATGTATACTGGCAATAACTGGTATTAGGAACTGCTATTAAGTGTTCGTTGATCCACTGACATGATATTCCCGTTTGCTATCCGACCTTTTTTGGTCCCTTCAATTTTTTGCTGTATTTGCCTTTTCTTTGTTTTATATTTCTTCCACCGCTATTGCGTAGGTGCAATAAGAGCAATTTTTAGGTGCAATAGGAGCAATTTTTAGGTGCAATGAAAGCAAATTTTAGGTGCAATGAAAGCAATTTTTAGGTGCAATAAGAACAATTTTTAGCAGCTATAACTGCAATATTTAAGCGCAATAATGCATGCTCTCATAATTACAGTAGAGCAGGTTATAGAAAATGGCCATAGCTGGAATTGATATCCTTTTGTTAAATGCAATTCTTGCTCAGCCAACCTTAAAATCGAATAAAAAATTAAGATATTTACGGCATCCCTCCGCGCTCTCATGGAGTTTGATTTTATTACTTTTCCATGCATCGAAACCAAATTTCTCAGTTCACGATGTTAAATTGAATAGCTAGATGATCAGCGAAGCACATGAGAAGCATTTTTACGGCATCTTTTCTTCCTTTGACGAAGCAGTTTTCGTTTGAGCGCAAAAATTTTGATGAGCTGAAGTTTCATCACTGCATATACAGGATACGAGGCCGAATATTCAAATTAATTCAGCAGAGCTTCACTGCGTACAAATGAAAACTTATTTTTGTCGCATTTCTTTTAAAGGTTGGAGTGTGCTGCTCAGATGAACAGAAACAGAGAGCACTTATCTTTATTGACAATCTGAGTTGGCCAGTGTAGCGTATTTTTTAGAAGCTTATTGGTAACGAAAGAATGATCAGTGAATAATTGTCAACTAAATATTTCTCGCTGTCATTTGGCATTCTAGCCGTGTAATATTAATTTTACTGATGTTTCGTGATAATCTAAATACTGCATAATTCGTAGTCAGGATACAGTACGCAGCGAGCGCTCTGGACTGTATCCTAAAGCATTTGCTGAAGTGAGAGCGCGATATCACAAGAAACAAAACATCATGACAAAAGGAGTTACAGGAGCAAAAAAAAAAATATTGTTAAAATGGCAGAGTCTGCCGTATTGTGCTGCATCGAATAAAACGGGTTAATAATGAGCTCATAAAATATTGACGGTCCCGCAAGGGTCTTAAAGTTTTACGACATCAGGATAAAATAATACAAAATTTAAGTTTACTAAAGGCTGAATTATGGCAACCTATGAAAAATAAAACTTAGAAAAAGCGTGTAAATGCTGATCAAGAAAGATGAAAGAAGAACCTCTGAAAAGTGAGACTGTCATAATTGTGTTTACCTTACTATATATGTCTCTGTAACTATTCAAGTGCAAATCCGTCACAGGCGAAACATCGAGATCCAGAGATGAAATCAAAGTACGAAGGTTAACTACACGAGGTGTAATTCAATAGACGGGCCGTATTTAGCCCGTTGCACTTGAGCCTGAATACGGAGAACGAATGTTTCTATGAACATGACGACAGCTTTAACGTGTTTACACGTATCGCTCGAAAATACAAGGGACATTCATTACAGATTTCATCCGATTCACTTCCAACAGAAACAGACACCAAACTTCTCTATGAATAGGCGCCAAGCAGGGTTATGCACTTTCAAGTCTGTATATGTGTTTGTAAAAGTAGGTGGGTTGAGCCTCAAACCGTGACTCTACCTTCGAAATCACTCTCTCATCGTCACTTTTTTGACCATTATCAGGACGTCTTTTCGTGGTCTCGTCCTCTTCCAGGCGCTGCTTGTTTTGGTAAACGGGACATCACACTAGATTTGTGACCTCTTTTACTTTGTATCCCTCACGAAGAAATGCAGACACTTCCATTCGTTCATTTCGCTAAGAAGTCATTTTCTGTAAGCTACAACACCAAAACTTTATAACTTTATCTTCGAGGCCACATTATACCAGGTTTTATGAAGATATGCCCAACGCATGCTAAGAGTTGCCAACTAGGGTAATGTCTCAATTACCGAATGCCCATCTATTACCGAATATAGGTAGGAATCTTATTGCGTTCGGTAATAGAAAGGCATTCGGTAATTGAGACATTACCCTATCAAAATTTTTCATAAACGAAACGTTCAATTTTTTTACCCACCCGGAATGGTTATTCTTACTAGGCTAATTAATTCACGGAAGAGATGATTAATTTAGAACAGGCAGGCTTGGTTAGAAAAGCTACGTCATGTCAAATGAAAGTAAATTGTCTCATAGCTACTGTAACCTAGCTTACTATTGCTGCATTTTTTAAAGTGAAAACATTGGCTAACACAGGGTTATACATATTCGCAGATTCCCCTAGTTCAAACTGATATAGTGGATCTGACACAACAGTTTCTAAATACTGATGTATTGTGACAACGCACAGTTCATAACTTTATATTTTCATCTAGAGTGCAATAAAATGATATACTAACCATTGTTTTACCTTTCAGGGCCTAGAGTACATTACCTGGACATCCGTTAATATGTGCTGTGACACAAGCCGTCTGTTTGGAACCAAGTGTGAAAAAAACCTAATCGCCTATGCGAGGGGGACGAACTCCAAGAGTGAGTATATATGTGCAGTTTAAAATTATGTTCCTTTAATTGTAACAAGTTGTGACGTTACTATGCTCCGTAAGCGTTTGCGTCTTTCCGTACTACATACGGAAATAGTGTCAGACTACTAGTGCAAGTGTTTGGTTCAGTCAGAGCAACATAAACTTGCCATTTTTGGCAAACCACATTAGCTTCGGTCAGTAACATCAGCCAAAACCACACTCAATGTAATACACAGAGAGGAATCTCTAGTTTACCAGTGATCGGGGACTGAAATGTACAACATTACTGAAAGACTCCGTCCAAGCTATTTGTCCATCAAAGGCTATTGCTACCATATGGTTCTACCAAACTCGGTTAGCTGCTGGTACAAAAGAAAACAGCTATTCTAGTTCTTCATCTTTTGTGGTAGCTCTTTCACCACTGAAAATCAAATTGATTCTAATTGTGTTATTTGGTGCAGTAACGACAATGCGACTCGGATAGTAGTCCAGCTAATTTTTATTTACCATTATAAACACTTTTTGGAGTGAATAACCTTTCCAAATTTGAGCAAAATGTGTATGAAGTCTATAGTAACATTGCAATATTATTTAGCAATCTGGTAATAAAACCAAGAAAAAATCCCATTTTACATATGCCGGCAGAATAATTGAACCACGATATCAGTGTCACGAGTTAAATATAAAAATTGAACGAGAAAAGGATATTAAAACTAACAACGTTGGTTTAACCAATCGACAACTAAACGAAGAACAAAGCTTATAAAGATATATACTGAACTACAAAGTAACACGGGTCATCTTTTAATATACCAGCAGTTTCATTGGATGACTTCAAATTGCATTCATTCACAAAATTAGTCTATTTTTTAATTGTCGTAGCATCCCCAGACCTCTAAGCAATTTGTATGGCATACCACAATCCTTGTTTCAAAGGGAACTGCTTACCATCAGCGTAGATTTTCCTTTGATGATGGCCTAAAAACTTTTCATTGGGATTTAGATGAAGAACTTGACGGCCACACCTTCAACTTTACTTCCTTGAATCCCACAGAAGCCAAATACGCCTTTGTTGCTTATGCAGAATGAGCTCAGGCATCATTAACGGTGAAATCACCAATAGTCTAAGAGACAAAGCCACAATCCTGAACGACTATTTCACTTCTGTATTTACTGTTGAAAATGTTACGAATATTCCTGAACCAGCACCGATGCAAGTTGCTCCAA
>LQNS02276866.1:6972924-6984611 GCA_001587735.2 Parhyale hawaiensis
ATAGGCCCAGGAAGCAAAGAGTGTAACGGGAGGACTCAATGGGACTAAAATAAAACTTAGCCGCAACCGCATGTGGCCTACTGACGTCACATCGACGAGTAAAAGTATTTGAGGGTCGGACCTCAGGCATTCGTATGTCGGGTTGTCAATTCTAACCAAATATGTAAGCAGTGTTTTTCAATATAATAATCATAATAAATTATTTATTGCTCAATTTTTATATATTTTCTTAGCTTATATTTGTGCTTAATGGATGAAATTCGCAATTGACAATTATTTTCTGGCAAAATTTAGAAAATGCTCATAGGCTGCTCAGCCCGAGCATTCATCGATGTTGACGTCATTGATGACGTCACTTTTTGACGCCAGTTTCTCCGTGAGTCCTTCCATTACGCTCTTTCTTCCTGGGTAGGCCTAACTCGATAGACCCGATATTTGGACTTAGAACAAGTCCAATAATGTAAAAATTGGGCTCCTTTGCATATAGCCTAAGCGAACCTCACTGACCTAAGCTAACCTCACTAATCTAAGCTTACCTAATGCAAGCTCACCTAACCTATGCTTACCAAATCAAAACTCGCCTAACTAAATCTAACTTAACTGGACCTCACATAACCTATTTCAGAGGTTTTTACAACCCAAGTTCGCACAGGAAAATGCCAGGTCAAATTTAACTTAGCGCAATAGAGTATACTTTACCTATATATACATACCTCCGCCAAGGAGGTTATGTTTTCGTCATGTTTGTCTGTCTGTCTTTCCCTTTGTCTGCCTGTCACCAAGATAACTCAAAAAGTTATGAACCGATTTGGACGAAATTTACAGGAATTGTTAGGTATGTTAGGAGGAGTAGATGATTAACTTTTGGTGTAGATATGTTCATTCGTTTGTTTGTTTGCCTCATTTTCCTCAATGCCATAACTCAGAAAATTATGGATGGATTTTTATGAAATTAACATGAGTTGTTGGGTATATAACAAAGAGTAAATGACCAAATTTTGGTAATGATCCGTTTGTTCGTTCGTCACTGTATTTAATTTTATGCTTGTTAGCACAATAACTCAAAAAATAATGAATGGATCTTCATGAAATTTATGGGGGTTGCTGGTAATCTTGAAGGACATTTTTGATTAAATTTTGGTGCAGATTGGTTTGTTCGTTTGATTGTTTGACTCATGTTTGTCATAACGTTTGCTAGCAGTATAACTCAAGAAGATATGAAGAGATCTTCAAGAAAATTGCTCAAGCTGTTATTACTGTCAAAAGACACAAATGATTAGATTTTGGAGTTTATACAAAGAAAGTTATAGTTTCAGACCTAATTTGAATTTTTTGCTAGCTTTGCCTCGCTTGGCGGAGGTAGGCGCTCTCAGAGGGCTCTAGTTTTCCATTTG
Organism: Parhyale hawaiensis; assembly: GCA_001587735.2. Classification (NCBI taxonomy): domain Eukaryota; kingdom Metazoa; phylum Arthropoda; class Malacostraca; order Amphipoda; family Hyalidae; genus Parhyale; species Parhyale hawaiensis. Next base: position 6,974,319 of record LQNS02276866.1, read on the forward strand.
ATTATTAGAACCCCTTCAAAACAAGTGTTTTATTAGCCCAAGCTTTCGGCATGAATTTACTTCACCCGTCGTCAGGGGAAAGATGCATATATGTCCTGGAGCTATATGCAAAAACACTCATTCATATTACGGAAGAAAACTCTACAGCAAAAAGAAAAGTAAATGTAAACTAGAGCACTCTGAGAGCGCATACCTCCGGCAAGCGAAGCAACAGTAGCAAAAAATTTAAACTGGCTCTGAAACCATTGTTTTCTTTTTATCAACTCCAAAATCTAATCATTTGTGTCTTTTGATGATAATAACAGCATGTGCAATTTTCTTGAAGATCCATTCACAACTTTTTGAGTTATGCTGCTATCAAACGTTATGACAAACATGAGTCAAACATATAAACGAAAAAACCGATCTGCACTAAAATTTGATCATTTATGTCTTTTAACATTACTAACAACCCCTATAAATTTCATTAAGATCCACTCATTATTCTTTGAGTTATTGTGCTAACAAGCATAAAACTAAAAACAGTGACAAACAAACGAACGAACCAACGGATCATAGCAAAAATTTGGTTATCTACTCTTTGTAATATACCTAACAACTTATATGATCTTCATAAAATCCGCCCATAACTTTTTGAGTTATAGCTTTGAGAAAAATGAAGCAGACAAACAAGCGGATAGACGGATCTTTACCAAAAGTAAATCATCCGTACCTCCTAACATACCCAACAAGCCCTGTAATTTTCGTCAAAATCTGTCGTTACGTTTTGAATCATTTTGGTGACAAAGAGACCGACAAACACACAAATAGACAAACAGGCAGACAGAGAGACAAACCCAACTAAAACATAACCTCCTTGGCGGAGGTAATAATATCAGCAGTCAATGAGCAGGGGAAGCAGTTGTTATGGGACATCTAAGTATCTGTTGATCCTATTTGCTTATTGTACACTGTAAAAGGATTCAATTACTTTGCGAGATTACCAAATTTTTAGCTTTCTGCACTAGTATGTAAAATGACAATGAGATTATTACAAATCATTCCAAATAATCCTAAGAAGCCGTAGCTATATTGCTGTACTTCATTTCTTCGCTATTGAACCTATCTGATATTTTATTACTTGACTTCTAACAAACGGATTTCTGTATGGGACTGTAAACAGCTTTGATTGCGCGGAAATGATTAACCGTCTTTCTTCGTTATGAAAGCTCACGCTCGCCATCTTTATATAGATCCAGTGACAATAATGAACAAATGAACATGGTTTGCTATCGCTCCACGTGACATCATAGCTGAGAAGGAGTGGGCGGAGCTTACGACGCGACCTGCTCGTGAGTTAACCGGTTGCGTGGTTTTTTAGCCACGAGTTATTGCATCTGCACCAAGGGATATACGACTAGCTTTTGACCGCGTCACTTGGAGGTCTAAATACGCTCTATTGCAGGTATTTATAATTGAACCTCGTACAGGAATCATCTTTGATACTCGTATCTGTTCACATGATATCATATGTTGATGTATGTTTTTCTTTGTCATTTGTACAGACGGTTCACAATCTCGACACACAAACAATTACCCGCAAGAAAAGCTGAATTGGAAAAGGCGCTTAAGAAAAACAAGATCTATAAAGCCGGTGCTCACATTTTCCTGTAAGTATCATAAAAACCTAATTTGATTACATTGAACCATTGCGCCTATGTTTATGTTCATGTATCATAGAAGCCATATTATTTAGTACAATTTAATTTAAGGTGAAAGTTTATCTGTACGGTTTCACACGTCAACTGTAGCATATTAACGATGTGATTTATTGAAAATAGTAAACCCAAACGTTTCAAGTTTGCTAAATTTTGCTGAAATGATGCATCTAACAAAATTATGGGAAATACAAATCAGGAGTACATTAGTCACCAAATCTGTTATTATTCACTTTGGCGTCATATAATAAAAAAATCCCAAAATAAAAAAATCCTAAAAATAAAAAATCCCAAAATATAAAAAAATACCAAAAATAAAAAACCGAGAAAAAATGTCAGTAAGCCTATCGACGCAGCTAAGATACGGCAAGATCATAGTTTCTACTCTTGATGATGGTGATTATAATATTAACCTTTTCTTGCACGCATGTTTATGAAAAATTAATAAGTTACTTCACCTTTTTTTTCTGTTTGTTTTTGACCTAGCACAGTGTCTTTGATTACACTCACTTCAACAATTCACATAAGAAGCGTTTGTTGCGTGACACGATCAACTTACGTCGAAAGATATCCAAAAGCATCGCCTTTGCATAATAACGAACGATCCGTCTATTGCTTTTGTATTATGTCTCTGAAAGACAGAGACACAGACAGACAAAAAGATGAACGGACAGATAGATCTGCTTGTTAGAATGCTGATGATGATTGTGAAAATTAGGATTACCATGATTAGCGGAGCCCGTGGAAATTCTATGATTAACTGTTTTCACTTACTTTAGTTTGACCTGAGGCAGCGTTTCTAACTTAACTCGCCCCGTCTAAAATACATAATGTCCGCCGCTTAATCCTAATTACCGTTACGCAGACCGTTTACTTTACACATCGTCTAACGTCCTTGAGAATCTCGTATTTGTTCTGTCAGCAAAGAGTCTGCGCTTGTGTTTCGATAGAGACCTAGAGGAACGACGGGACTTTTTGCACTGTTCTCCTGTATATTTGCGCTCCTTTCTAAACGCTGTTTCTAACAATTCAAAGATAATTTAGAATTTCTTAGTCTCATACTTTTCAATCTTTTATCGGCAAATTCATTTTTGTTGTACAATTACGGGAACCGTGGATATTAATCAGTTGCCCATAATTTTTCTACTTTGTGTGATGCGATTGCTATACAACAAAGTACAACAGTCTCGGCCAGTTTTTTTAGTCTCAGCAGCTTAACCCTCTGTTCTCAAAATGTCATTGTATTTCCTTAGACGACGCACATTCACTTCAAAAAATACAGTCCAAACGTCCAATACTGCTCTCTCTAAGTATCACGAGTGAAGTTTCAAATGTATTCTCAAACTAATAGAGAGAATTATAGTTGACAAGATTTGGAGCTGGCGAGCTGTTTAAACAGACCCATGTTACGGTATTAAACTGATAGGAGAACGCATGGGCGTGTTGGGAATATTAAAAAACATATATTTTGACTTAACAATAATATTAGATAAATCAGAGATAAATAATGAGGAACTTACGAGATATAAAAATGACTGAGTCACGGACGAGCTGACAATTGAGCTAGCTGTCTCCTTATTAGCTCATGTGATAACGATGTAGAGTCTTACAGCTCCATTGATATTTATCATTTGAAATATACGCCTATCCTACTCAGTTCAGTTAATTTATGATTAATTTGGACACTAAGTTATACTTACACACATGGAATACAAAATCCCATCGCCGAACCAACAACGCTCAGTACCGAACATTAGGAGGACAGCCAACCTCCGACATTGAATAAATGATCTTAAATTTAACATGCACATGGAAAATAACGGTGTCTCACATGAAAGATGGCAGCGACGAGCCTAAATTGCAGGGAAATCAAAGGCATGGTCAAATCTACCTAGTATTAAAAAATCATCGAACATTACGTGGAAACCTAAACCACAAAGGAAACTGTATAAATCAGACTCAGACAAAAGTCGGGCACTCCATGAAAATTCTATTAACCTGAATATCTGCGTACGTATGCATGTAACGAAACATCAGTACAAAACTTTATAACATCTGTGGTGATGTCCCATTGATGCGACTTCAGTTCACATTCATAAGAAGTGAAGACAAACTCATAGAGGCGAGATTGGAAGTTATGCACACAGCTTGAATGTGCAGCTAGGTGCCAAGGCGCAGAGAGTGCAGAAATTCTAGTTGTCGTCTATGCACGATGAGTACACTTGTGGTGAGTATACTGGTGGTGAGTAAGCATACTAAATGTGGTGAACCCGCCCTCCTGTATGGAGGAGAAAGGTAACACTCGCTAGAATGTTGAATTTTCTGTGTTTTATATTTCTGCAGCTAATTCAATGATATCAGAGCGTGATATCACTCTTTCTATTTATTCAATTTAAGAATTCAAATTGATCAACATAACATTCACTGTTTCAAACTTCATTTCAAAATTGTATCCACATAAAATTGAAAGTAAATGCTGAGGCCGCTTCAAATGACATAGATACACTTAACGCATCTCCAAATTTAATGTATTTCCGTTGGTCTTCTCACTGCTGCTTCCGTCTTAACAAAGATATATGTAGCAAACATAGCGTCGCCAAAATACTTGCACTATCTTACTCGGTCCCGCGGGCTACCTACTCAGTTAGTCCAAATTCATTTAAGTTGATTTTATTATATGAAAATGACACACACAATGGGCTTCAAAGGCCTTCATAACAGCCCGCTAAATAGGAATGAACACATGAGAAGGTATTTACCCATAAACTCAAATAAAGATTACTGTCTTTCAATGGGTAAAAATTTACATCAGTAAGCCATTGCTTGCTCTTACACGGAAACTATTCCCGCTTTTCAGGGAACGGAACCTCAATTATGCCATTTAGCCGGCATGGCACTTTTCGCTAAACCTAGTTACTCACTCTCTGTCCCATGGCACGTATGGCCGATTGTTTACGCTATAGCCTAGCCCAAGGCACTGCCAAGCACAAAAGCGCCTTTGTGCTAGCCGTGTTCAGCCCTAGCGGTTACGATACTTCTAAGGTAGTTTTACACACTTGCCAGTTCGTCGTCGCTAGGCTCAAATTGTAACCTGCTATTTCAGTCTATTATTACACGTAATACTTAGGTATCCGTGCGTCCCCAGCTGTATAATTAGTATTTAAAGTAGAACTTATTGTTGCCCAATCATCGCAAAAAAAGAACAAACGCTACCTTAATATGTACAGTATATATAATCAACATTCAATCATAGTGTAATTAGCTTCGTAACTTAATTCATAACACCAGTATATAAGGCGTTCGGATGTGGCTTGGCTGTGTATTATGTTTTACACAAGTGCCTGGTATCATGAACCCCAATTTTATAATCTCTCATTATCTTTACAAATCAACTATTTTCAATTTCCGTCTTGCAGAATCAGTCTCGGGAATAAGAAACATTTGATGGGGGCCGTGATAGGCTACAAGCAAACAATCATTCCAAGACCGTCTCTCAAATCCACCTTCATTAAATACAAGCCGTACAAGACTCTGCGAACTAGTAAGGTACGTTCCTTTTGCTAGAAAAATTGTTTCATTGGTTGTGTGAGCAACGAATTCTGTTTGGCTGTTGATAGTGGTGATAAGCTTTATTATTAGGTAGTCATTGAAACATTACATGAAACTCACTGAATCACTCGTCTCAATAGTTTCGATCTCACGTATGTAGACAGCTTCTCCTATCTGGGCCATAAAATCACCAATGACTTTCTTGAGTTCTACAAAAATAAATGAGAAAGCTCTACGCAGGAGGCAACGTGCTGATCAGAAAGTTTGGTCAGTGTTCGGAAGAAGTCAAATAATAATAATAATCCCTGATGGTAAAATCGCCAATGACCTAAGAGACAAAGCTACTACCTTGAACGAATATTTACCTCGAGTATTTGCCGTGGAAAATGTTACGCATATTCCGGAACCAGCAGCGATGAGTGTTGCTCCCTTAATTAAACAGGTGTTTTTACGGAGCGTGAAATTTTTCAGGAACTGACCTACCTGAATGTGTACAAATCCCCTGGCTCGGATACACTTTCTCTCCCTGTTCTACGGGAAAGGGCTCCAGCGATCTCAAAGCCACTGCTCAAAATATTCAATCGGTCTTTCAGAACGGGAGAAGTTGTGCAGGATTGAAAACTAGCTAACGTCATCTCGATGCATAAAAAATGGGATATGAAAAGCCCCAACATCTATCTACCAATCAGTTTTGCATCGGTTGTCAGCAAAACAATCGAACGGCGCCTAAAAAAAGGCATCACCGATCACCTTAGGATGCATGAGTTCAATTCCGACACTCAGCACAGCCTCAGAAGTAGAAGAAATTACGTAATTAACTCACTAGACTTCTTTTTGAACGTTACAGAAATTACAGATTTAGAAAAAGGTGGGGACATCGTTCATCTAGACTTCCAAAAGGTTTTTGATAAAGGCCCTCACCAACGGATATTGGAAAATTGGAAGCCGATGGCATCCAGGAAGACTACTCTCGCTGGATGCGAGCATGGATCACGAGTGGGTAGCAGCGAGTGAAGCTTGAAAGAGATACGAGCGACTGGACACCGGTATCACCTGGAATTCCACAAGGTATCGTGCTTGGCCCTTTTCTGTTCATAATTTACATCAATGATCTCGATATTCGCAGTAAAATCAGTCAAGTTGCGGATGATACTAACCTATGTCAACTTGCTAGGAAAAGAGTTTAGCTCCAACAAGACCTGGACCACCTCATGGATTGGAACACGACGTGGCGCATGAGCTTTAATGTCGACAAATGTTCAGTGATGCACGAACAGCCGAAGAATTTTTCCAACCAGTTGAAAATGAACAGGGCAAAATTGGCATCTGTCACTTGACCCGGGAATAACTAATACAAACAAACTACAACACAGAGCCCAAGTGAGACTACAGTGTGAAAATGGCAATGAGAGTACTGCGGTTCATCGAATAACTAACTAAGAGAGGTTAGACGAGGTGTACGGTAGACACAGTGTATAACAGTAGACAGGGCAAAGCGGCCGACATATGTATAGTTTAGACGGGATGAGTTAAGTTAGGCCGGCCATACACTATCCGGTCTACCTGTCAGGTACGCCTGAACAGTCATGCCGGACAGGTGCACCTGATACTGTGTGGCGGAAAAAACTGACCTGTCAGGCGGCTTTCAGGCGACCTGACAACGTATGAAAATTTAATTAGGTCGACAGGACAGGCGAGTAAACCTGATATGTGTATGGCGGTTCCATCCGGTATACCTGAACAGGTCTCAGTTATTAACATCACTTTTATGTGGTAGGTTTGAGTTATTTTGGTTAAACGCTGTAATTTTAATTTCTTTACAGATGACACTTTACTGTTATTCATAACAACACTAGCTATAGATAAAATGTCTAAAAAATAGTGAAATCGTCGTTAAATTTATTGACATCGACAAGAGTGAACCATGTTTATGGAAAGTCAAATGTGATGATTACCACGACAAAGAAAAGAGAAATGCAGCTTAGAAGAAATTATTAGCGAAATTACAGGAAATAGAGCCTGAAGCCTCGCCTCGAGAATCCATGTTTATTTAACTGATAGCCTTGTCAGGTATGCCTGAAGAATGTGTGTGCTCCTCCGGTATCAGATACACCTGTCCGGCATGACTGTTCAGGCGTACCTGACTGGTAGCCTCCGGTATCAGATACACCTGTCCGGCATGACTGTTCAGGCGTACCTGACAGGTAGACCCGATAGTGTATGGCCGGCCTAAGAAGCGCCGCCTTAGGTCAAACTCATTAAGTGAAAACAATTGTCCGTGGAAGTTTTTACGGGTTCCGCTAGTTATGACATCACTCTACCTTTTTTGCTTCAGCCCCCCCCCCCTAATTAAACTTCGGTTTATCTAAATGCAAAGATTCTGTTCCATTGCCAGGGAATTTTGGTGACTGAGCTGCAACCTCTCACTGTGCTGTGCCGAACTTACGGGGGGCTCAACTACGACCATGTGAAGAAATATGGAGACAGGTACTTTTTGCCGATGGGAAATGCAGCGAGTAAGTAACAACTTAATCTATATTTGCCCATTCGGATAAACAGGACGATTTGGCACCCGTAAATTTGCCACACCACCCAACGAATTGTAAATATAAGAATGCTTGGTGTTCAGTAATTTGAATATTATGAGCTAATATACCAGATATAATGAATTCTTCTTGAAAAACGACCGGCTTAGGGCTTGTCCAATAATTGTGTAAGCAAATTCATTCTTAGTGAGTGACCGGTATGACAGCTCAAATGCATATGATGGTGAAGAAGAGAGCTGATATAAGAAGTGGAATGAAACATAGAGTTAGAAATAATGGCCATTACTGTTGATATTATCATCATTACTATCATTGTCATGATCCTTATTAGATTGAATTAGTGACAACAAGCGGACCACAATGCTCATTTCCAAAGAAGTCAAGAAGACCAGGTTTTATCCACCATGAGCTATTGCACTGATAACAAAAATTAGCAAACCTTTACAGCCATTGCAGAAAACTGCTGTCAGCGGTAAGTGAGATGATCTTGCAAGTATGATGCAATACATCATTTAGGACGGTAATCATCAATCAAGGCGTGCGCAGACGAACGACGTGCGATTTTTGAACGTGTTGACTGTCTGCGCTCCCTCAACTCCCAATGGAAGTTTTTTTAAATGATCACAATGAAGTAAGGGAAAAAGAGCCGTCCCTGCCTTACTGTTAGATGTTGTTATTCCAGCTATAGCCCATTGTTTTGGAGTTGAAAACCATCGTCTCTGTTGTGGAGTCTCAATGTCGATGCAGCGTTGATACCGTAGAGATACTTGAACGTTTCTATAAACTCCTCTCTACGCTGTCTTTACTCAAGAGATATGAGTCCGTGCTCCTGGATGTTATGCTTACATTGCTTACTACGCAGGTATAAGAAAATCACTTCGTTGCCTTCCTTTGGATTCTTTCTCTCCTTACAGTTAAATACATTTACGAAGATCCGCTGACGAGAAATGGGAAAATAGTACAAACAGAACGAAGTAAGCAAAGACGAGCTGGTGTTTATATAAACGGGAAGAAGCGTACCCTTATTGATTTCATCAATATTGGTCTTATTATTATTATTATTAGACTAACTCCGTCAAGGAGGTTGTTTTTGTCGGAGTTTGTATGTCAGTCCGTTTGTCTGTCTGCAAGATAACTCAAAGCGTTACGAAAGGATCATCATAAAATTCACAGCTATTTTTAGGTATGATAGGAGGAACAGATACAGGAAGTCCTCGATTCGAACCAACCTTATTTACGCATTTTTCTTACTTTGACTGATAAATATCAACAGTTCCGTGGAGCGTCCAACGCGTCAGACGTTTTTCGATTAAGAAGTGAGAATATTTTAAAATGATTTCTGAAATTTATGCAAGGAACAAGCTGAGGAAAATACCTGTAAATTTTTGCAATTATCTTTTTTGCGGTATCTAGTTTACTTTATTTGGTTAAAGATTTTCTTCCCGCCATTAGAAGCACGCCAGCGCGTCTAGGGTAATCACCTCCAATGTAAAAAAAAATCAAAAATTTGCTTCGAGTGATATTTCTTTCTGATTTAGTAGCAGAATGTAGAAGCATATTTATGGTGTAGCCATGGGGTCAGCTTCCATCATTTAAAGCCAATGTATATCTCATAAGGGGACCGTGTTGGGGTTTTGAAATACCGTAAAATTTCAAATTCGTGTTTTTTTCACTAAGTAATAGCTGCATATCAGACGGACACTCAGGCGAGGTTTTAGACAGCCAGCGCAACACTAAGGGCGCTGGCACACCAAAAGCAGTTCAGCGAGAAGCTGGCAGGCAGGCTGGCAGTTTTGAGATGCTCGGAATGCATTGGAGCGCGCACGCCGAACAGCGGCAGTTGAGCAGGCCGCTGCCGCTGTTCCGCGTGTGCGCTCCAATACAGTCGGTGCTTCTTAAAAACTGCCAGCTTTTCGCTGAACTGCTTTTGGTGTGCAAGCGCCCTTAGTGGGTAGAATAGGGGTCTGGGAGCGGGGCCTTTTTGAAAGTTCATTTTTTTATTTCAATGAATTTTTTATTACTGGGCCGATCTTCACGAAATTTGGTAAAGATGCGTAAAATTGGAAAAAAGGGAAGTTAGACTCCAGTACTTTTCCCATTTTCCCCATAGAAAACAATTTATTCTAAGAAAACGGTTTTCGCATTTTAACCCACCGTCTTCTTCGATTTTACATACAGTTGCGAGCATAATTAAGGGAGAAAAATAAAAAAATTCATATCTCAAAAACTGTAAAAGGTTCAACGCTGAAATTTTAACACAAAAGAGGTATTGGGATACCTAATAATATGCTATGAATTTATTACGATCCGAAGGATAAGAAAAAGTTATGTTTATTTAACTTATAATTATGAATTTAGTGTGAGCAGAATTAAGGGACAACATTTTCAAATATTGTAATTTAAATCTTCAGTAACCCCATTTTCTTGCGTTTCCGAAGAAGAAGAAGACTGCCTACGTCATATGTAAACATTGCAAGTACTGCAAGCATGGCTACCCGGGA
>LQNS02276866.1:7011428-7034115 GCA_001587735.2 Parhyale hawaiensis
AAAACTCACGCAAGTAGCACAATCCGGTTAAAATGGGCATACGGTTAGAAAAACAGATACTATTGGTATCGGCAGCAAGGGTTGTACTGGTACACCTACAGTTTAAGGCACGAACGTAGCATTTGGCACATGAGTAATCGGAATTCAGGCGACATAAGACATACGAAATAGAAACAAAATCCTAAATCGGAGAAAAACGCTTACGACGCTCCCGTCGCCACGAAAACACAAGGTCAGTTGGTGGGGCGAAATTTTACTAATACAAATTGTGACTTCTACACCTGTAAACAGTTTCAACATTGGCGAGTAATTAAGTTAGGGTTACTTGCGCTTCAGTATCTCAGCCAACATCGCTTCAGTTGCGCATTCTGCCTGAAGGTCTCAAAATGGAAAAGAACTCTCATTAAGTTCTAGAAGTGTCAAGTCTGACCAGGGCGCTACTACTGGCAGGAAACAAAGCGCGCAGCAAGAAAGAAGGGAACTTTCATGCAAACCTTACATACTAACCGCAGGAACTGTGACCAGATGCAATATCCCCTGCGGAAAATCACTCACGCCGAACCAAGGTGGCGCGAGCCTGCGCACAGGGTGGGCCACAATATCCCCTGAAGGGTAATGTTGGCATACAAGGCAATGATAATGTATCGCTGTCCCCAGAAGTGGCCATAAGCGATATAAGCCTCGTCCTAAAAACAAACATTGCTACGCTTTACACTTTGAGACATAAAGACATGAATCCGGCGTATTCTATGCTTTAGACGAACCATATTCAGTCCTTCGAAGAGCTTAATTAGTGACTTCTAACCTACCCCTATTAATAGTGCAATTGGAAAAAAGCAATAAACATTGCGAGGAATGTAGGGTAGGACAACTTTTCATGCAGGCATGTAATTGGAGAGTTAGAAACCTCTTATCAGTGTCAAATACAGGCTAAGTACAGTAAAATTACCAGTCACAATTTTATAGCATCATTACAATAACAGCAGAAATGACAAAAATTCTGTACAAAGGGCAAAACATAGGCAATGCTAAACATATGAAATATTTACACGCAAGGTTCACAACACACGAGGTCGGTTGGGGAACAATTATGATGACAGTAGAGGAGCTCACAGATTGTGTTTCACAACGATGATGCTCCCGCAGGCGAAGCCTAAGTCGCGACATCACTTATAACTACCAGCTGCGACGTCACAATGGCAGGACTTGCTAGTACAAGAGGCTATGAATTATTGACTCGTTCCCATGTAAAGGTAAAGCTCAACTGGAAAATCCATGAGCATTGGATCGTGTCGCATCTGCATGCTCGCAGAAGAATACACGGCTGCAGCTGAATGTCAAAGCTATGGCGTCAAAAGTCGCAAGGCTAACGCACCAGCTATGATACTCCTGCCCATCTAAACCGCTCCTATTTCCTGGTTGGGTCAGCACCTCCGCAACAGCATGCGAACGCCAGAGATGCCGACTCAGCAAGGTAAGCACGACAAGAGTTCACCTGCTTGGCGAAGAAGCAATCTTGGGTCCCAGCGAATAGGAGCTCAGCACTCTGCCATCTCGCCCCTGCGTGACTTGAGCATCACAGGAAATTCTCCAGCCTCGTGCGTTAGAAAAACTTACAATAAGGCACTACACCGTCAACTCTTGCTAGATTGTAGCGCTGGCGTCAACAGTGAACAATGAAATCATACGAAAGCTGGACATCTTACTAGCTAACATATCTACGATACATCTATTTACAGATACGACACACACGGCAATTTTCTCGAGTCAAATTGAGCAACGATATGAGAATCTCCAGTGTATGTAGTTGTAGAAAGTGTACTTTTCGTTCGCGACAGTTAAAAACGGTAAAACGGGGAATAACAAGGAATACATAAGGCACTTTTGAAAGGCAAAGAGAGAGCTTACTTAAGCTCAGCTCATCAACTTCAACTTTTCGGAAGATCAGACAGGTCTGGAGTGATGGTTTAGCCACGCTGGCCGATGCCGATGTAAGGCACAACTTACGGACCGTGCATGCGAGAGATTAACCAGGATAAGTATTTTGCGACTCAAACGTGATCCATTTGCGTTTAAGGCTTAATTCCAATACAAGGCGGTTAAATAAAGGGCAATGACAGAAGCACCAGAGAAGTTAAAGCTTGTGAGCTCGGCTTACTTCGTTCTCTACGTGCCAACTGATGATGCATGGTATGTGGCAAGCAACACAGCGGAGCTTGGCACATAGGGCCGCCGCCGCAAGTGAACAGCACGCTGTTGTTCGTTGCCATCACCAGGACCTCGCAGAGCCAGCCTGGGAAGAGGCTCCAGTGTGAGCCTCGGTAGTGGAGGGAGAAAGTCAATGAAGGGAAGAGAAGCAAGGAAACGCGCGGCCCCAAGTGGGTGAAGCGAAAGACTGATCGCCAAGAGAAAAGGTGAACAGCAAGTCGAGACAAGAAGTCCAACAGAACAGGGACATGGGATATGCATGTCAACGAAGATTCTAGTTGTCGAACATTTAGAAAAGTACAATAATGTTGAAAAGCTTAAGCCTCTCACTACACTATAAAGGAGATCTAATTGAGGAAGAAATAGGGAACAGACAGAATGTCGACTCAAACGGGGAACCCACAATGCACGAGTGTTCCCACCGAGAAATAACACTACGGAAACAGGAAGTCTGGAAAGGAAATAATGAACAGAACACTTAGTGATAAGCTGGGGTGTGTCTCCATCACACCAAGACTGGGCTACCGCAACCTGAAAAAGTTATAGTTACGAAGTTTAAGCCTCTGTTTCGGAGTAGAACGATATCACAGAGGAAAGAGCAAGGGACATATAGTATGTCAAGAGAAACGGAAACCCATGCACGAAGGTTTTCTCACACAGGATCGAAGCGCATGGGAACAGCAAGTCGGGCAAGAAGAGGAAGAACAGAATAAAACATGAAATCTGGAAGAAAGCAAAGTGGCACGAAAGCGAGACGTCCCGAAGGCCTAGCTAATGGCTGAGGTAAACTACAAGGGCCCCTTGGGGTTGCTTGGCCCCATAAAATGGACGAACCTAACCCATCCTATGCCCCCTGAGAGGGCAAACTGAAAAAAATGGTTACCGTAACACGAAAAGTGGTTGTGAGAAGCGCCATCTAGCGGCGAGCAGTGTAAGCTCAACGACATTGAAATTCCGTTTTAATTGAAATTTTGTCAACATAACTTCCAAGCAACTGATCTGGTTTAGTAATTTGGATATAAATAGCCCATTTGTCGGGGATGTGACGGAATTAAGTGCTTTTATTAAAAATGGACGTTTGTGCTCGGTGACCTGCATCACCGTAACCCGTGTCGCAGTCGACATTTGAGCTATGATTGCGACAAGAGTAGCGACTGGCTGGGTCACCGGTGCAGCACCGGTAACCAAGAAGTGCTGATTGCGACACACCCCTGGAGTGCGTAGATGGAAAGGGAGTAAAATGGCCACAAAACACAGACGTCCCAAACGCCTGGCTAAAGCTAGGCTATTATATATATATATATAAATATATATATATATTTAAGTGTACTTGTTATGCTAGGAAATATAAGCGATATATATACAAAGCTGCCACACATGTCAACATACTTTATATACACTGAATTACAAACCCTGCGATTTTACCTACAAGACTGCATAGTCATAAACTTAACAAATGCCCAAAGTAATTTAAATAAAGGCAAGATACTAAACAAAGGACTCTCGGGAATATTATCCACACGTGCTGCAGTCTGCTGCCATGCCTACCCCTACGGCCTATGGCCCACTCCATCCCCCTGAGAGGGATTAAGATCAGCAGATAGATCTAAAATAAACGTGGCGTCGTTCGCGTGCCTACATTTTCGGGTTATCCAGTGTTTTGCTTAGGTACTGAACTTGACACAAGCAACGCGCCGAGAAAAGCGACGTACTTCATCCTTCAAACCCGCGCGTTCACCTCAACTGCTTTCATCGACTGAACGCAGAGTGCCCAGTAGTTTGAGCGAACACAGTAGTTGAATGACGTGTGAACCTGCACCTTAGGGGGAAGGCACCACAAAACATGTAGCACCTACCGTGAAACTTGTCACAAAGTGGACTCATGTCTTACATTTAGCTATAGTAATGGCATCAAAAACATCGACTGATGCCAGCGACGGTCGTACTGGAGTACTCATATCGAGGCAATCCGTTCGTAATTACGCGTTAAAACTACCTACCCAGCCGGAAGTAAAACGAAGCGTCAAATGTCAAATAGATATACTCAAACGTATCAGATTCTGAAAGTATAAAACCTTCATTAATAAAAAAGGGTAAACAATAAGAAGCTTCATTAGTTTTTGAAGAGCCAACCTCAAAGACGTCATCTATAGGGAATAAGTAGCCGTTTGTTCATAAAATAACACAAGTCTCTATTAAACAATTTCAATTAAATACAGGCACTTGACAGTTTACCCTCCTGGCATTGGAACTTTGAGTGGGACACAGACGCGCTACCATGGCATAGAGGTGATAGAACACCATTAGGGAGAGGCTGGTGTTGGTAGATCCATGAGGAAGAGCCTTACGGAACAGTAAGCTGGAGCAGTGCGTCTTTTAGTCAGGGTATAAAATTGCGCACAGCTCGTATTGAGATGGTCTACAGCTAACGACAAAGGCATGCACGGAGTCATCTTTCTTCGGCTTGAACTATTAGGACATGAAAATGACGTAAGTACCTATGTAGCTTGTTGTTAATATCAATATGATTTATAAATATTTCTGCTTAAAAATAAGCTTAGTTTGGAATTCGGTGTCCAGGGTATTCACTGCAAAATGAAGAGGAAAAATAAAAATACGCAATTCACAAGGCAAAACGAGGATCCCATGAATCGGGAAACATGATAACTAGTATTATTAACAGCTACGTAAACTGAAAAAGTAATGGCTGTATAGATAACCAGTAGGTGTATGAAACACAATATAAGTCAGCGTATACGCGAGCAATGACGGACCAAAGACCTAACTATTACTAAGGTAACCTGTGGGATATACGGTCCTGGTAATTAGCTATATATCGTTCCAAACTTACAACCTATATGTACCACAGACTCGCTCACTAGCTGCCATTAGCACAACTACACTGCAAGTAAAATCAAGTCAACAAAAATGAAAGCTAGTGAATAGGATGTAACAACATGGTAAAATGATGAAGCAAGTAAAACAAAGCAACTGTAAAGATGAAAGGCATAACATCAGTATGTACATCCGTTGTTCTAAGAGGTGGGAAGACGACGAAAATTATTTCGCGCATTTTCGGTAATTAGAAAAAACTTGTGAAACACATATCAGCAGGGATATAAACTTCTACACAACAGCTAAGTCCCATGAACTCGGCAGCCGAGTATAGGCGTTATCAATAATTGTTCAGAATAAATCTTATCTCACAACAATGCTGAAACAAGTCTGTAGATAATCATTCTTGAGCGAAAGTTATGAAGCACCTCACGCAATGTACGATAGTTTAATTATCTCGTATGGAAGCCGGACGTTATACAAATTAAAAGTTTCAGCTTGCTCTGCGGTGTCAATATTATGGCTCTGTAAAAAGCCTAAAGGCTCTACGATAGTAATAAAGTAATTACTGATACGAAGAGTATTATTAATTCTCCTACGAAGAGGATATCCAATTTTATATATAAGTAGGCGGCATTCTAAATTGTCTTACAGTTACAGTAGTGACGATAGAAACCGCAGGAGTAAAGCGATTGCAGTTGCGAACAGCGCTGATTTAAGCTTCATCTACTGAGAGCATCGGCCATTACAGGACTGATCTTTTAAATTGCATTGTTAGTAGGAAATAACTTCCCTGTAAAGGCACCTTCTTTGCATCGCTAGGAACATCATACCTGTTATGTAGCTAGTTGATGTTACAAATTGTCCTACAGTCGCAACAGCTTAGCTAACCCAACATACGCGATTACCAGTCAAATTTCACCGAATAAATTAATCTAATATCTCCAATTGGTTACTGCAGTTCGGAATTGACATACTTTCTGTAGAAGCCTCTTCGCAAATTGAAGTTGAGGCTCAATGAGACAATCAAAAGCCATACATCAACCTTCTAGTTTTAGGACTGCGCAGAGAAGTGGTGTTCACTCTCACTAAAATTCATTACCATAACAGAAGAGTGGAAGCTCTAGCGTAGTGGTGAGACTCAGCTGGCAGCCCCTGCGTGGAGCCCAGCGGCTCTGGGTGTGAGCGGGGTGTCCGTTTGGGTGCCCATCTCGCTGGTCTCCATGGGAGCAGTACCAGCCGACGCCCCCTGTCGTCGGGAGGCATCAGCAGAGCTGTCGCTGCCTGTGGTCTGCGTGAGCCGTAAGACCTCCTCACACACGCGCTTGTATATCCACGCGTCGCCCTTCAGCCGCTTGCGTCTGATACCGACGAGGTTCAGCCGCGCCACTCGGCACACCTCCAGCTCGAAGCTCAGTCTGGCGCCACCGACAGTGTCCTCCACTTTGCCGCGCAGGGTGTACCTGGAAATGATGCCGACAATATTAGCTGGTGCACAGAGTCTGACACTACAAAATACTTTCGTCAGCCTAGATACTGAACATTAGAAGCTATGTCCTTTCAAAAGAAGAAGAACCAAGACACTGAAAAGCCAATACAAATTCATTAGCTGTGCACATATACTACCCCAAAGCTGACCGAGTATGACCTACAGTTAACTGTAAGTTATCGATTTCATTGATGATTAGTAATGGTGTATAACAGCAAACAAGTACCTACCTATCTACCTAGAGAAAAGGCAGAGCAGAAAAGAAAAAAAAAACAAGCTGAGTGCACACAAATACAGACATGTATCGAACGCCTGCGAGCCTTACCCCTTCTGTGTGCAGTGGATGCCCTTGTTGTGGAGGGCATTGCGGAGATCGCTTAGAACGGCGTCAGGGTTGTTGCTGCCAGTCGTACTCACGTTGTATAGGTTCTGCACAACAAGAAGTACACGTTATACCGTGATTGGTCGTTCTGGGTCCCACTACGCCTTAGCCCTAATAGGCATATCGCCGAGTTACTCCGGAGAGTAAATAGCCACAATCATTTACCCAATTTTACTGCAAACGAATCTCACCCCGCTTCACCTTTGGACAGAACCCCTGTTCGTTTTTTTTTTTCAACCATGTCTCTTTTCAATCTTTCCTTCAAAATTCAAAAGCCTTGTAAACAAGCAAGATAAGGTACCGTAGCTTAGCCCCCCCCCCCCACTTACCTTGCTGTGCACTACAGTGGGACCGCAGGCGTCGGACGGCAGACGCCGGCGAGGAGTCAACAGATTCTTCATTTTATCCAGACTCTTCTCTATGCTGCCAAACACACCACCAGTGTTGGGGGCCCTGGACCGGGGGGTGCAGCGCTCTGGAGTCCGGTTGTAACCCCACCTGTAACCAAACATTTGGTTAACCCTTTACTTGGCAATTGACCATATATGGTTACTCCAATAATGCTATTCCTATGAAAGCATCTCCCAGCTGCCTGGTAATTGGTTAAGCTCGCTTGTTCCACGCCACGCTGCCTCGCGAGTTTTTTTTTTTTTCAATTTTATTTATTTATTTTTTTTTTTTTTTGCAGGAATACAGAATGACCAAGGCTCCAAGCAGCAAAATAATAGCCTGGTAAGAATGAGGTTAGCTCATTAGTGCCAAATAGGATCGCACAGTCCTGCCTCCAAGCAACTATTCCTGCGAAGAAAACTTTACTTAAGCTACATTATTTGGATAGTTTAAACCTTCCTGATTCACTACAAAGGGGATCAGAGGGAAGATGAAAAGAGGAACACATAGTAAGTCGAGAGAAATGGATCAGCGTGTGAGGGCACAGCACGCTGGAAAAGAAAAGAAAAATACAAAATAGACAGATTAGATTATTGAATAGTTTAAACCTCCGTCTCCACAACTCGGTGATCTAATAGAGGAAAAATCAAGGGACATATATCACATCGATAGAAACTGGGAACCCATGCACGACGGTGTTCCCGCAAAGGATCTACACGCACGGGAACAGCAAGTCGGGGAAAGAAGAAGATCAAAAGCAAAATCAGTAGGAGTATGATATCGGAAGAAAGCGTGGGCACGAAAGAAAGACGTCCCAAAGACCTAGACTAGCTAATGGCTAAAGTAACCTATACATTTTCCCTGGGGTCGCCATTCCCAGAGAAACAACATAGGATGGGCGAACCTAACTGAAGTAACCCTAGGGAATAAGTCTCATCGCTGTTCATCATTTTTGGTCTCAAATTGTAAAAATAATGTAAATATGAGCAATTATTTTTATATTTATTTTTTTACTTGATCCATGTGTTGGCCATTGACAGTAGTCACAAGAAAGTCCTAGCAGTCTCGCCGAATGATGACTATCAATATTTTATTAACTTGATAATTTCAATCCCATGTGGTGCAAATAAGAAAGAATTCCATTGCAAATACCAACATAATAATTTCCTAAACATAGCTGGTGTAAAGCTATATATTATTTACATTCAGCAGTTCACCTGTATAGTATTTCTAGATAGTAATAATAAATATTATTGAATTACAACTACACGCTAACTTAATTTCCTCAAAGATATTAGATTACTAAATAGTTTAAGCCTCAGTCTATAAAACAAACTTAGAAAAGTGATCTAACATAGGAAACATTAACCTGCGCACCCACGGTATCATCTTGTGGGAGAACCGCGCACCCGCAGCTGTCCTCTTAGAAGGACACCCAGCAGCCGCAGCTCATTTACGGACTTGTACGCCTTTTATCACAAAAACTAAAAACTCTTAACACAAAAATGAACGTGGTTTTGAGAAGGGCAAGTGTGTGCCTATCAACCGTGTAAGTTTCATTTCCGTGCTTGCAACAGTAGGCTACTCCTAGGCTAGGTCACTAAAGATGCCTTATTTCGGAAGCTAATTCTTAGCAGACAGTGCGGGTGCGTGGGTTCTGCTGGGTGCCCTCACAAGAGCACAGTGCGGGTGCACGGGTTAAAGGACATATACCACGGCGATAGAAACTGAGAACCCATGCACGAAGGTAACTCGCCTCTGCAGCCCCCCAAGCCCAGGCAGGACAGCCAGACTAGGAAGGCAAGCACGGCCCCGCGCGCCGGCGCCAGCAATAGAACGCACAAGCACACACCAACAATGAGCCGGAGAGGTGCGCAGTTGGCCACAGGGAAGCCACCAACAAACAACACACACTCACAAAGCTGGTCCCCCATGAACAGCAAAAACAGTGAAGGCAGGTGGCACACGGCAAGCAACATCAAGACTGAGAGCCAGGCATTATTAGCAACTCTCCAACACAGCAGCACCACAGAACCCTCAAAAACCCAACTACAGGATCAACGCGCATGGGAACAGCAAGTCGGGAAAGAAGAAAAAGAACAGAAGATAGTAGCATCAGTACGAATATAAAATCGGAAGGAAGGAAAGTAGGCACGAAAAACAGACGTCCTGAAAGCCTAGCTAACGGCTGAGGTAACCTAGTAGCAGTAGTATTTTACTAGCGCTTCAGCGGCACACTGTCTTTATTGCGCCGAACTATTCCTGTGTTTAACCACAGGCTCATGCGCCGCTAGGGCGCGGTATTTGTCTAACTTAGTATTATAAAATAGTTGTAGGGAGAACTTTATTATCATTATTTGATTTTACATATAGTACAGTATATGTAATTCCCAGAGAGATCAGAGCCGTAGCTGACGATAGCATTTATTGTAATGGATTCATCACAGTTTGTGACAGAGGTCACATCTGACAACAAATTCTAGGGCATTTCTATTGAATTGGCCGCGAGGTCCCTCAGAAAGCACTTCTCGGAGGATGGAGTCAGGATTCCGACCATGCAGGTACGGAAAGCAGTTCTCCGCTCGTCGCAGATAGTGGGACACTCGACAATCAAGTGCAAGACAGTGAGAGGTTCGACGCTGCCGTCGCAATAAGGTTGCGGTTGCCTTTTCCGCAGATAATCATAAGTCTCGTGTGGCCAATACGTAGGCGGTACAGTACGACATCCATTCGGCGGTCGACGCTATTTGACGAGTGCCGCTGTCGGACGGTTTCTTTATTTGTTCGTAATTTATTATTTCTCTACGCCAGCCACTGGGATTACCATAGCTCGCGCAGGTTTCGTTTGATTAGAGGGTTATAGACCGCAACAGTACTTGACTCTTAGGTGTGACGCTGGCGGCCAAAAGTCAGCAATGGAAAAATGGGATTTTCTCAAGAGCTATTCTTTTCCCCTATCTAATACTGAAGAAAAAAAATTCCAAGGCACCCAACATTTTTCTTGCGCAGAAGGTATCTTGGATACGGCGGGGACGCACTTGGGCGCTTGCCTGCATTACAGTGTCTAGACATGTTCATAATAGCTCTTGAGAAAATCCTATTTTTCCCATTTTGGCCGAAAGCGCAATCATCCGACACTTGACACAACATGAAAACAAAGCAAGATTTCAACAAGATTGAAATCCCTGGCAAGCGTACAACCTTTGTACATAAAAATCGAGCTAACTGCTGAGAGAAAAACATACATAGTAGCGCAGTGCGACGTAATACTTGAGAATGATAAAGCACAACTGTTGAGAAGGATGGGTCGACCAGCACTGCGTGGCAGAATACGTACCCATGTTTGGTAGGAGTGTTGTAGTCATTGAGGCCGCTGTCCACCGACCGGGCGGGAGATATCCGTAGGGAAGCTATGGCACCAGAGGAAGAACAGTAAATGATAGCGATGTTACATAATCACGCTGTATTAAATTTACTCCTATCATAATAGGCCTGCATTACGCTAAGCATTTAATTAGTGATATTGAGCGGCTTAAGCCTCTGTTTGCATTAAAAACGCAATATCACAAAGGAAGAAAGAAAGGACGTGTATGACGATAGAAACCTACAATCGTGTACGAGGGTGTTCCCAGAGATGGTCCACGGCTCCACGCGCAGGGAAACACCAAGTCAGGGAAGAAGAGGAAGCAAAGAAAGGTACACATCAGTAGAGGGAAAATGCATGAAAGCAAAGTGAGTACAAAGGAAAGACGTCCAGAAGGCATGCCATTCCACTGGATGTGCTAAAGGGATCCCCGCAATGAGAGTTTCTTGATTCTACCCACTCGGATTGATTGTATTGGGATACCGGGTAGGATACGGAGGACTTCTCTCGTAAATCAACCTACCATCATCATTTATTATTGCTAGGGCAGCGATTCTGAGACGCATCGCACTGGAGATCAAATACCGTATCTAAACTCAGCACTTATACCGAAATGTCTGGCATTGCCCTCGACTAATCTAGGCGAGTTCTATTCGTTTCATATGGGAATTACCCAATAGCCGAACCAACTCTATTTCCGAACAAACAGTTCTTACTTGATGCGATTATTATTTTCACCTATAAAATATAACTGTTTGTTCGGAAATAAGAGTTAGTTCGACAATTGGGTAATTCCCATTATTTTACCAGTGCACTATAATAAAAACAGTGCAAGCCATCTCGAAGAGATGCTTTGAAGATCGACGATGAATGAAGGAAATATATTTTTCACAGTAGAAAATCGAAATGAAATGATACAGCGGGGGTTTTCCTGAAGGGCTAACTTACTGCCGTCATTTATGACGGCTCGGAACACTAGTAAAGAATAAAGCAAACAGGCATGAACAAGAGACAGTCTCAAACACCTATAATTATATTGAAAATTTTTTCGCCGTGGCCGAAAGGAGTAGGATACAACAGCGAAATAGAACTTTACTTAGAATAGCTTAGCGGGTTTATAGACTCAAATGCCTACTCAGTCAAAGACTACCTTATGGGAATCCCCTTTAATACGCATCTGATTAATGTAATCTTGCTAAGCAACAAGTAGTAAGCTTCCGAGATTAAGTTACTGCTTTCCATATCCCAGGATAAGCGCATCTATATAACCTCTAGCCCTACGGTCCATTCCATCTCCCGTGAAGGGAAATTACCGCAGTTTGCCCTCCACTGCTGCAGCGAGAGAAATGGTCTCACCAGGAGTGTTGGGCGTGCCTTTCCGTCGCGTCTTTGGTGCAGGTGTCGGGGCGGCAGGCAGCAGGAATATGTTCTCCTTGTCTTCGTCCGCCCCAACGCTGTCGGTGCAGTCAGCAGCAGGGCGCTTGCGGCGAGGGCTGCTGATGTAGGTGGCGTTGCTGCTGGAGTAGCCGCTGCTGTTGCTGCTGCTGGAGGTGGCGGTGGTGCATGTGCTGGCCACGGTCCCTGTGCTACCGGAACACGTAATGCCCTCGTCAGACGAAGACGACGATCCACTGCTGCAGCTCACTCCTGGCGACACAGTGTTCGTTACCTCTGAATTGCATCGACAAAAGAGCACATTCTGCAATTTCTATTTATATAGCCTAGGTATGGAGTGGAAAAACAATTTATGTACTAACGTCCAGCAAATATCAATCTGTATTTGGTTTAAGGTTTCTGCTTTGCACAGACTCTCTTTCCAATTAATTTAAACTTAATTTGGTCCAGGAGTTTTTCAAAATACATCCGGTTTTTGTACTTCTAGCAGCTGCAACAATTTCCCAACAACACACTACAACTTACGGCTACGAGGACTGGACATTTTCAAGAGCTGAGCATCATCGTCCGGAGGGAGGTCCCTGCACACGTCTGGTGCCCCCCTCCGTCTGTCACCCCACTCCGGGAGCTACAGATGTGGAGAGAGCAGGGGTGGTGGTGGTGGGTACGACCCGTCGTCTGTGGTCGCGGCAGCCGGGGCTGGACTCTGCACAGGGACACAGAATTGCTCCGTAAATTATTATTATAATATCCAGAAGTTCAAGTCTCAGTTTCTACAACAAAGGCGATATCACTGAGGAAAAACGATGGGTCATATACTATGACGATAGACACGTGGAACCCATGCACGAGGGTGTTCCCATGCAGGATCAACGCGCTCTGGAACAGCAAGTCGGGAAAAAAGAGGAAGAACAGATGGAAGAAACATCAGCAGGAGTACGAGAGGGGAAACGAAGCACAATGGGCACGAAAGACAGACGTCCCGAAGGTCTAGCTACCGGCTAAGGTAACATACAAGGTCCCCTGAGGGCGCTGCTCCCCATAACATAGGATGAGCTAACCTAACTAACTTACCCCTATGGCCCATCTCATGCCCCCTGAGCGGCTCCGTAATTATTATTAACTCGGCGGAGATACCAGACAGTGAGTGCATACGTTGTTCACGTCTCCCTAGACACAGCTAACGATGTTGCCAAGCAAGGCAACGGTTACGAAGAAATAAAATGGATTATGAGACCATGATTTTCTTAGTTGTATCAACACCAAAATCTGATCATTTGTGCCCTTCAACAGTGTTGACAGCTTCAGTACCTAGCTAATTTATTGGAAGATCAGTTCATAACTCATTGAGTTATGCTGCTAACAAACATTATGATAAACATGAGCAAAACATACAAACGAACCAACCGATCTGCACCAAAATTTAACCATTTATGTCTTTTAACATTACTAACAACTTCTATAAATTTCATAAAAACTTCCATTATTTTTTTAGTTATTGTGCTAATAAGCATAAAATCATAACAGTGACAAACGAACAAACGGATCATTACAAAAATCTGGTCATTTACTTTTCAAGATATATATGCCTAACAACTCGTGTAAATTTAATAAAAATCCGTCCATAACTTCTTGACTTATGGCACTGAGAAAAATGAGACAAACAAACGGAAGAATGGATCTTCACCAAAAGTTAATCATCTGTTCCTCTCAACATAGCTACCTAACAAACCCTGTAAATTCCGTCCATATCTGTCCACAACTTTCTGAGTTATCTTAGAGACAGACTGACAGACAAAGGCAACGAAAACATAACCTCCTTGGCGGAGGTAACAACAAAGGCGATCTCTCAGACGCAGAAGGGACATACAGTATGTCAATAGAAATCTAGAACTCACGCACGAGGGTGTTCCTACACAGGATCCACGAGCAAGAGAAATTAGGACCAGTCAAATAAAGAAAGAAAAGGAAGAACTGAATCAAACATCATTAGTACGCTTATGCACTGGTAGAGAGGTAAGTGGGCGCAAAGGCAAAAGTAATTTACAAGGTCCTCTGGGGCGCTGCTCCCCACAACACAGGATGAGCAAACCTAACTAATGAAGCTGGCTGAAGCCAGGGGTGGCAGTGGATACATATGGGCCCATTTTGCTAAGTAAAAAAGTCGAAATTGGAACAACACTAGCCCAAGTTATCTTCAAAGCGAGCAGCTGACAGAAAATCATGAACCCCTTCTTCATTTTTCATTTACCAAACAATTCTGCGATGTTCCTCTTTCTTTTTCATTTGCAATGTGCCTTCTATACAATCAGCATTTTAAGGAATAATTGTGAGCTCAGAATATTAGGGTGGATCTTCTATATTAATAAGCTACGATGTGCTGAATACCCACACATATACTGTCAGTTTGTGTACAGACTTAAGAGCAGCCGACCGGCCCAGCATATTCAAAAGCAGTAAGCAACATGCTCAAAATTCCGCCCAAGTGCATGAGTTCGTCGATTCTCTTACATCCAATTGGCTTGCAAAGAGAGTAACGGAACGGTCAGCCCGTGAAATAAAACATACGAAATATTTTTGTGAAGCGAACCCTCACTGCAACGTTAAGCACACTTGCGAGGTGTAATTCGACAGCACATTACAACACAAACACACATCTGAAAGGTACACAGCAGACCTGCAGTGGAGTGGTGACGTGCAGGGGACGCCCTGTGTGTTTCCTGTGGTGCAGGATGAGGTATGTGGCGGTGCTGTGGTCGTAGGCCCAGCGCCCCACGGCCTCCCTCACCGCCACACGGGACCTGCCNNNNCCTGCAGTGGAGTGGTGACGTGCAGGGGACGCCCTGTGTGTTTCCTGTGGTGCAGGATGAGGTATGTGGCGGTGCTGTGGTCGTAGGCCCAGCGCCCCACGGCCTCCCTCACCGCCACACGGGACCTGCCGCCCGACACTGCCATGGCTGTGATGATGGACTCGTCCACCTCCTCGCGCTGCCAGTAACATCGTCAGTGTCGGCATTACTATTGTCTAACTATAAAAAGTGCGTTAGTTGCACTCATAAATAATCAAGATAATCTAATGTACTTAGTCCTGCCTCATTGACAAATTTCCTATTGGATTCGCAACTCGGGATTCAGTTTCAGTTCTTAATCGCCAGCCAAATACCGGTACGCTGGACACAGCCAAAACCTCAATTCTATCGCAGTCGTGATTGATCTGCGGCTATAACTTGACACTCAATTTAAATATAGTAGCAGTACAGTATACCTATCAATTATAACTTACATTTCAGCATCGTCAGCCCACTCACGTCAAAACCAGGCTATTTGATCAACACAGGGGCACCACACTAGTAGCATAAGAACATTAAAGCCTCCCTAAATAAGTACTAAGAGCACCACACTTTGTGGTTACAGTAAGATATTCCCACCGATGACATGTTACACCATTTTGATTTGTGGAGTAAATTTGTTATTAACGCTAATTGACCAATATTTCTAGAGTGAGGGAACAGAAGGGCAAGTCACAGGCATAACTCACAAGTTCTCTAAACGAAGGGAGGTCAGCGTCCTGGGGATACTGCTGCCCGCGTACATAGACAGAGCACCGCTCCCACGCTCTAACCCCCACAGTTGCCAAGTGCAGCGTACCCGGCCTCTCAACGGTCTAAAAAAACTACCTATGCTTTCATCTCAATATATGTAGACACACACATTCTGTTTAGAATCCTTGGCACTCATACAAGTCATTTGACACCTCGAAAAGTTAGTCATACATTTAGAGAGTGTCAGTAATATGTACTGATTTCAAATAATAATGAGACGTCTCTTTAAAGGCCGCTGATCGAAAATACTCTTGAGGCTCTTCAATTATTTCTATTCGAATAAATTTAGAAAGGTTACCTGCTATTGATGTTTTAGGTAGTGATGTTAACAATTCATTAATTAAGAGCAGCAATGATTTCCATTTCACTTTCTCTCAAGACCGGTGCGCTAAGTTGCAGTTAGCACTGTAACTAGCTAATTCACGATCAAGTCTTGCGCTTCACGTAGAAATACGGCTAGTTCAGACGTTGCAATCTAACTGCGTCTATGATGGGCCATTAAGAGGAAGGGTTAATGCTCGGTACGGTATTCCTAACGGGCCGTAACGACAGTCTCTGGCACTGAACACTACAGACAATAAATGTAGCCCATTCACTGAATGAAAAAACGCTATCACATCATACATACAGTCGTGTAATGCAGAGAAGGCAGCAGGGCACCCCACAGCAGTTCTCACCTTATGGTCCTGCATGGAAACAAAATACGAAATAGTTAGCGTTATTGTAAATAGAGAATCAGCAATATCCATCAATCGAAAGAAACCGACACAAGTGAGAGAAGGTAGTATAAGAACATTAAAACACACATGTACCAGTGGCACGCCCATAAAACGAAATTCCAGCTGCTAATATTTGCACCTACAAGCTGTTCCCTTTTTAAACAAAAAAATTAGATAAAATAAGAAACAGTTGAATTGTTGAATTTCTACTACTTTCAAATAAGCCAGTACATGGCAGCATAGCAGTCCCGAGAGGTATGTCTCTACAGCGGCCTACTCCATATGTAAAACAAGACCCATGGGAGAATCCTTTGTTATAAGAAATCTAACCTAGTTTCACTTATTATTATATTGGTATTGTCGTGATATTTTTTGAAACTTAGACAATCAATAGCGATCTAAGATGATTTACTCGGCTTACAGCCGGCACCACAACGTTGTGCTCAGGTGGCAAGAGATGAAGGATAAAAAGAGAAGAAGACAGAAGAAAGAAGCGCCTGTGCGGATGGTCCTTCTGTGGCCCTCCGCACGGGCGAGGTATGAGCCCCGCAGGAAAAGGCGGTCACCTCGATCGGCGGCCCACCTCGCGGGACAGAAAGGAAATATAGAGAACCTACCAAACTCTACAAAACTAACCTTTTCAGCAGGAACTGCGGCCAGATGCTACATCCCCTGCGGAGAAGGCACTTGGGACCCTTGGGAGCGTGATGCCCAAACATATTGTGGCAGGGAGAGGGCCCGCCAGAATATGCCCCTGAGGGCCTCCTACCTTGCATTTTCAAAGGAAATTGACTTTTTTTTCTCCAAACTGTCTTCAAAAAAACCGGTTATCCACACCATTTTCTGGACCACTACAGCAAATAATGCCAAGACAAACTGTTCGATAACAGCATTAGCAAACCCTCGGTCCGTAAATTGGACTTCTCTTGCTCGCTTCCATACTACAACAAAGCATCTGTTAGAGCAGTAAACACTTTGGAAACATTCCTCTCTAAAGCCTTCCCACATATCAACTTCAAATTTTCATACAAAAAACATTTACCATAGGGTCCTACTTCAAATTTAAAGACAAACCCCCCACACCACTTAGTCCAGTGTTATTTACAGTTACCAGTGCCAGGCCTGCAGTGCCTCATACATCGGTAGCACTGGACACAACACTTCAAAGCCCGTATTGACCTACATTTAGGTGTATCCTGTCGGTTTACCACTGGTGAAACCCTCATATTCTGCCACCCGCCTACATGCCGAGCAAAACCATCCCATCAGAAAGAATGATTTCTCCATCATAGACTCTTCCAATCCGATCGAGCTCACAAGACAAGAGTCCCTCAACATCCACAGAACCAAACCCAGCCCCAACATTATGACCTCGACTGTACCGCTACACACAATGCATACCTAACTAATCCCGCTGACTGCATAAGAGCCTAGCCTACTACATTCAGCCCCTGAACCTACCCCGGTTCATTTGCATTTTAGATCTCCTCCCAACAGAATATGATCCTCTGCCCAAACTTTAGTAATAAAGATTTTTTTACTTCATAGGTGTAGATTAGAATTATTAACATTCTGAAGATGGGATACTTACTCCCGAAACGTTAAGTTTTAGAATTAGTAGACTTTATATTTACTAATTGAGATTTATAGCAGCAAAATACACAAAACCTATTTTCATACATTTGATAGAAACAAAGCCTCCTAAGTTATACATTACTGCATAGAAAAAATTGCCTTTAGGCAAGAGACAAATCCTATACTCCAACCGACAAAAATGGAACCCATGCCAATTGAGACTCTGGCGCGGAGAAAGTTCAGGTAGAATTGATTATCTGAAAAACAATATAACATTCCAAGTAACAACACAGGTTGAATTGAATAGCTATCTGAAAAACAACATAACCTTCCAAGTAAGAACTCAGGTTGAATTATCTGAAAAACAATATAACCTTCCAAGTAACAACACAGGTTGAATTGAATAGCTATCTGAAAAACAACATAACCTTCCAAGTAAGAACTCAGGTTGAATTAATTATTGAAACCAATATCACCTTCACAGTAACAACTCGGGTAGAATTGATTGTCTGAAAACAACATGACCTTCCAATTAACAACTCAGATTGAATTATCTAAAAACAACATAACCATGCAAGTAACAACTCAGGTAGAATTGATTACACTGGGCTACATTTTAACATTTTTTCAAGTAGGTTTGATGTTTGTTAGCAGATCTTATATGCATTTTGCAAGCTGAGTATGGAAATGGAACTCGTTTTCAGGTCAGATTTTTTTTGCTATTTCAGTTTTAAGAAAACAACCGCTAACCAAATATTACTATTTATATTTTTCAGATACCGCATAAACAATGGAAACTGTGAAACCTATGCCTAATATAGGACACAACTAGAGTTCATGTGAACTTGAAGATGAAACGCATCTCCTCCATTCTCGAATATCCCTGACAAAACGCTCTCATAGCTTTCCGCTCAAATCACCAGTTTCCGGTATGTGGGTAGTCTAAATGCGAACCAAGGAAATGCATATTAATGGACATGCATGCACCTAGAGCTTGGTAGTTTTTCAAGAACTATTAAATAACACGTTCATATTCTCGATTTTGGTGGTTGCCTAGAAAGTTAACTACAATAGATACAATAACTGGTGACTCATTGTCCCTACCGACGGTGTTGCCATTTTGGCAGTTACGCAACGTATATTTCATAACTTTCTTAAACGAAATACAAAATACTTATGCATGGTCTCTATAATCCCTTTCATTGATTTATTTAGAAAAAGTTGAAACTTAGTATAGTTATATAAAATTCATCAGAAAACACGTTATTTTCAATAATCTTCTGAATTCAGAATGCAAAAGCCATGTAGAAACACTTCAACCCCAAATCTCAAAAATTATGTAGACCAGTGTTATCTGAAAAACAACATAACCTTCCAAATCGCAACTCAGGTTGAATTGATTATCTGAAAAATAACATAACCTTCCATGTAGCAACTCAGGTTGAATTGATTATCTGAAAAACAACATAACCTTCCAAGTAGCAACTCAGGTTAAATTGATTATCTGAAAAACAACAAAACTTTCAAAGGAACAACACACTGCCAGAAGAAAAGACGGAAGCCATACTATGGCTCCATCTCTGGATTCTCACCCTGGCAACAGCTGGCGTGTCGAGTGGAGGCGGAGAGCCGCCTGCTGTGAGCCAACTGTGGCACTGTAGCTGGCTCACTGTGATGCGCCGTCTGGGGTCCACCTGCAGCATGGCTCGCAGGATGGATTTGGACCCGCTGCTGAGCCACTGAGGCTCTTCGTACTGGCCCAGCTGTTGATGCACTAAATGTGTCACAAGCAATATATGTAATGGTGTACAAAGACGGGACTTAGTTTAGTTAGCACAATTTACTCCTCGACTCTATTAGCCACCATAATTCAGGCTCGCTCGAGCGACAAGGTAGCGCTTCTTTTCATATAGGCCCACGAGCTGTCATTCATTATTACCTGTGGCGAGGAAGTTACGCTTTTGTGGGGGTTGGTTAGTCTATTTTTTACCAACATAATGCAGGAAGTTATAGATGGATGTTCATAGAATTTAGAGGCACGTTTAGAAAGTCACGAGGGACAGATAAATGGTGACGATCCATCGTCAGTTCATTTGTTTTTCATCGACATAAGTTACTTGCCATTTTGAAATTTTGTAAGCAATGCGTTAGTGGGATGTAGTCTGCTCTTATGCAATATTTTAGTTTAGCGTAGACACTATAATACTTTCCATGCCAAAGCACTAGAAAAAACATTTAAAGTCATAGGTAATTAGAACAGTGTGTATACCTTATTCACACATATGTATGCTGGCGATCATTCCCAAGTTGTTCCCCAACTGGCAGGGGCAAGTATGTCCATATTCCAGGCATGATTTTCAAAGTCGTGAGCTGCCCCCCGTTACTGTAAGTGCATCCCATTAATGCCTGAACGCTGCTCGTGAAAGGCTAATTGGCTAATACTAAGTATCAGAGGAAAAGACCTCACAGGCACTGGCGGGCAGAAGCCTGGTGATGACCGAGCCAACTCCTCAATTGCATAACTGTAGCAGAAAGAAAATATAAAAAAGCTACTTTGAGTTAATAAACAGAGATGACACCTAAGATTCACAAGCTCTTTGATTTAGACATAAGTATCTAATTTGGATGTCCGTGATTATACCACCCCAGCCCTTTTCTGAAAGTCACAGCCCATATGACTTTGACAGAATATTGGTTTCCTAGTTCAATTTAGGCGGAATTTAACACATTCAGCTGCACAATTGGAGCTGCACTCCGAAAGCCTAACCCTTGGCCAAGCAACGCAATGCTAAAAACCGGAATGCTAAAGAGAAACCCTAACAGATACTTGGACCACCACAAAACTTCATCATTTGTCCTCGCGGCGTTCCTAACACATCCTGCATGTAAATTTCAAAACGATCCGTACACAACTTTTTGAGCAATGTTACTAATGCCACAGATATAGACAACCAAACGAATAGACGGACCATCAGAACAAAATAATCTTTTGTTTTTGGTGGAATTCCGAACAGTGACTGTAACTTTTTTGAAGCTCCGTCCTAAGCTGTTTCAGTTACGTTGCTAACAAGCAGACAAGGTATGCTAGTAAGGAAATCTCAACAATAGTCCATCAGCCACAGATAAAAACTCCCCGAGAGGTATGAAAAGCTACAAATGAATCACAGCACAGTAACAATGAACTTCCTACTTCACAGCAAGCAAAATGAAAACAGAGAATCTACACGAAAGTAAGAGATATTCCAGATACATTATTGCATTGCTAACCTGAATTTTACGATAAAGAGTGCCGAGGTTTTCGTCATCAAACGGTAGGAAGCCACACAGCAAGGCATAAAGTAGCACGCCCAAGCTCCATATATCAGTCTCGGAACCTGCACACAAGAAATGCTAACTGTTAGTAATAAAGTAAGTTACCTTTGATTATGTAAATGCAATTTTTTACTTATTTTTCAAGATAGGCGTCAAACATTTAAAATATTAATAGCAACTTAGTGCACAGGTATGTTGTAACTATATAAACAATTAGAGACAAATAAAATGGAACTATTTCCCATGTTTTAGCAACATTTGCTTATCGCAAGGGGTTCTGCAGTTATGCCAGATAATGCAACTTCATTCTCTAGTCAACATCGGCAAAAAAAAGAAAAGCGGTCAAACCAGTGAAGAAAAGATCAAAGTGACCTCACTTTTGGCTTCTGGTAAGACGACACTCAAAATTTCCAAGGAATTACAGCGGGATCACTGAACAATTGAGGCTTATGCAATTGAAAGTAAGGTCAACCGGAAAACTCCGGATAGAGCCTCTACGAGGAAATTGACTGATTGGGATATGGAACATCTGAACGTTATTATGGCTAGGAAACAACTTTCGACAAGTAAGGCGATATTTGAAGACGCTGGAGCCCCAATACTAAGCAGAAAGACAAGATGTGAGGTTCTGCAGAAGCTAGGATTATGACCTGGCCAGCCAGCTAATAGCCCCAATATAAATCCCATTGAGAACCTCTGGGCAATGATCAAAGGAACGTCTATGAAGGTGGTCGGCAGTTTTTGAGCAAAGTCAGCCTGTGGAATGCAGTAAAAACAGCAGCAGAATGCATTCCACCATCTGAAATATCAAACCTGACAAAGTCTGTTGATAATCGCCTCATAAAAGCATGAAAAATGGTGGTTGCCATGTTGAAAATTAACTGAGCACTTATTTCAGTGTTTACTGAATTGTTTTGGTTATAATTTCTTGGTTTTGAACGTTTAATAAAAAAATTCCTGTTCAGTTGTATTTTTTTTTTCCTTTTTATGACGTTTTTATTAACTTGTTGCATAATCTGAGGTAACAGTAAAAAACTCGTAAATAAGCAAATTGTACGATAAACTTAGCAAATGGCCAAATATTTATTTTACAAGTGCTGTTTATATTTGTAACATAGCCATAAATTTAGTTAATATTGATATTTCAAAGTTAGGCACTATCTTGAAGATAAAAAAAAAATTGTATTTGCATAATCAAAGGTAACACACTGTAAAATAAAATACCAGCGAGCGGTAAACTATATTTACTACTTCTTACCAAAAACATGTATGAAAAGAATGATAAATGGTTACCATGGTGTCTACTGAAGATTGTTAGGAAAATTTTATGACTTTTTATGACTTTTCAGGATAAATATTTATGACTTTTTTATGACCTTATATTATATATCCAAAAATACGATTTCATATTCTTAG
>LQNS02276866.1:7055455-7097978 GCA_001587735.2 Parhyale hawaiensis
AAGCACAGGAGACAGCGGGGGTTTTCCTGAAGGGCTAACTTACTGCCGCCATTTATCGAACACGTGCACCAGTCATTAATAACCCAATAGGCCGTCATTTACAATGACGGCTCGGAACACTAGTTGAAAATATTTCGGTATCATGATAAAAATGTCCTTTTGCTATATGGCTGTATAATATCACGTTTTAAAAAAAAACCTTCACACGTGTGACAGTTTCCAGTCATTCTTTTTATAGCTACGAATTTTGGCAACAGAACAACATCAGTGACCGTGTTGTAAACACGATTGTGTTGGCGGTAGAGTTGTGAGAAACCGCGCTACGGCTTTTTCATTTGGCAATTGAGACATTACCCTATTTTGTTTTTTGAAATATTATAAAAGGTTGAAAGACTAATTTTTAAAACATTTTTTTCAAGAATGACTTAGGCAGGAATAGTAGGGACAAAAAGAAGAAGAAAAAGAATTATGACCGGCGAATAGCGCAATGCCACGACCCGTGATGAAGGCATGAACAGTACGGAAATTGCTGTTGCAATGGATGGTGGTTGTGCCGGTTGCTTCCTGGAATATTTCCACTGTATCAAACAATTTCACAACTATGATAATGCTAGTATGAAATTCTTAATTTTGCATGGCGTAATTCTTTCGAGTGGATGGAATAAAACGGTAAGGTATTTTAATGCTGAACCTTCATTATCGATATTTTGAAGTCATATACCTATAGGCTAGGTAGAAGGACCCATTTTAAGACTTTTTCTTGAAGGATATTTCTGTCGCAAGTGCTTACTTACTTTTCGAGATAGCTATTTGACTTTGAATTCCCATCATTCTTTTTCTTTGCTATACTTTTTTCTGGCAACAACGTGGCTCTTACTCATATAGGTTAGGAGGCTAGGCCTGGTTCTACTAATATCCTATGAAAAATATACCCCTCATTTCATAGTGTGGCACTTCTTGCCAAGATCTTGGCGAGTAGTTTGCCACCCTCGGAAATGCGGGTGGGCGCCTATGAGCGCCGCAACCTGTGGAACCTCATTTCATAGTGTGGCACTTCTCGCCAAGATCTTGGAGAGTACCTAGTTTGCCACCCTCGGAAATGCGGGTGGGCGCCTATGAGCGCCGCCACCTGTGGAACCTCATTTCATTATTTTCATAGTGTGGCACTTCTCGCCAAGATCTTGGCGAGTAGTTTGCCGCTCTTGGAAATGCGGAATATACCAAAAGTGTAATGCAATACGCGCCGTGCTGCTATGTTTTGAAAAGCACCTGCCGCTAGATCGCGCGACACGGCCGTACTAATGGCGGATCGTAATGGGAACTTCAAAGTCCAATATCTCGAAAAGTATGCATTTGCGGCAAAAACGTCATTCGTGGAAGACGTCTTAAAATGGGTTCTTCTACCTATATATGACATCAAAATTTCGAAAATGCATGATGGTCTTAAAGCAAATTTTACCTACATCACGCACACATCACAATGATCACACACTTCTACAAACACATCGAACACTTGTACTCGCACATCATGCTCTTCATTGCGCGCCTCTTGCACTCCTAGGTTAGGCCTAGTTAAGTTACATAATTATCTAACAGGGTAACTACGTATACATAAATAAATTAGGAACTTCATGACCTCTCTATACACTGCCTGCGCACTGTATTGCAGATTAGGTAAGGTTAGGTAACGTTAGGTTAGGTTACAGCTATTAGGGGACGTAAGATGAGGATAGGTTACATTAGGTAAGGACAGGTAAGGTTTGCCGCCTGTACGTCAGGTCTAGGCTAGTTAATTAGATATGAACATAGATAGGCTAATAGATTCGCCCAGAAGTGCGCATTAATGACTTAACACACACAGTGATCATCTCAACAAAATACTGATATAGGGTTTTAAAGTTAACTAGGCTAGTTAGAAGGATACAGAGGCGAATCCGTCTAACTCAGACCGTCAGACGTAATGACACGCTTGTAAACAATAGGTTTGAGATCTTAGACCCCTATTAATTTAGCTAGTTACTCGTCCCATAATAGACTGCAGTAGCGCTGCTGGCCAAAATAAATCAACAAACAAGAGAGGAATAATGCAACATATCCCAATAAGCTCAGTATTCGAAAATATTAGCTTGCCATATAACAAATCATCAATGCATGGTAACTCGCAACAACACCAAATACACTTGTTTTCAATTTGACTAGACCGCGAGCGACGACCAATAAGATTTGAAGAAGCATCGACGTCACAAAACAGCTGACGGAGTGCAAGCGCAATTTTGCAGTGAAACTTCCATTTCGACGAGGTTACACATGCTACAGAATGGTATAAATTTCCTCAGTTAATCGTCCGAACATTTATTGAGCTCTCCTATCGATCCTTAAACTTGGAGGGAATTATAGCACAAAATTCTTAGCAGTGTATGCTGTAAATGAATACATCAACGCTTATGTACTCGAAGACGTTTCAGCTTGAGACATTTTGTTCCCCCCTTTTTCTCAAAAATTGCTGGACCAATTTTGATAATTTTGGTCTCAAAATATTTTTTAGGATAAACTCTACTTACATGCACCATTAATTTGACCCTTGAAACTCTGTAGGGGTTAAGGAATGTGTTCAAATGGGCTTGTCCCATGCACTAAGTTTTTATTATTGGGCCAATAAAAAAAATTGAAACGATACATCTTATTCCTCCCGATGGGCAAGTATCATTCATTTCCATCAAAAAATTTAACCCTAATCATGTCAGGGCAAAAAAAACACAAATTTCTTTAGTAAACAGTTTCTGTTTTTTAAATTTTAACGTATATATTTTGATGAGTTTAGTCTAACTCGCAATAAGACATATCAGTACAAAG
The DNA here is from genome assembly GCA_001587735.2 of Parhyale hawaiensis. Taxonomy (NCBI): domain Eukaryota; kingdom Metazoa; phylum Arthropoda; class Malacostraca; order Amphipoda; family Hyalidae; genus Parhyale; species Parhyale hawaiensis. The sequence goes on from LQNS02276866.1 coordinate 7,058,309, forward strand.
GGTCTCTCTTTCTTTCTATGATTGCATTGTTATGGAAAAAGAGCAAATTGCAAAGAGGCAGTACAGCCCGAGTAGATTGGGATTATAAGTCCTATACGACTTATGGCTCAAAAGATGAAAAAATCTTCTAATTGTAAAATAATTAGTATCACCTAGGTTGGAATCTTCGTTGCGAATCAAAGCAACACTTAGCGCTAACTACGAGTGCCGAAGTCCTATATAGGTACTAGTGATTGATTAAAAGGCGCTACCTTGCAATATATAATAATGCTTGGCCCTCAGCAGTGGTGGTGCTTACCTGCTGCCACAATTTGCATGAATGTGGGGGGTTCTGCTCTTAGTGGCGGGGTTGGTGAGGGGTCTGCAGTATTGGAGGTACAACTGTCCACAGTGCAGTGTTTCTCTCAGTCGTATAAATATAGGAAATAACTGTAAAACTGTGATTCCTACGACTTTTATCCAGTATGATCTAAGGAAAGTTACTATGCGCGGTGTTCTAGATTGGAACCAAATAGGCTAGCTTAATTCAGTCCCCAATAATTTTACTGTAAGTAAAAACGAACTTAAAAAAAATTCTTCGAAGACAACGTCTTGAAACAGTTGATATGACGCGCTTAGCAGAATGTAAAATTACTGTAGAAGATGCTGTAAAATGTTAGCGACTAAATTTACAAGTTCAACTCAAGAGGGTTATAATGTGGCGCATTACAGTACTGCTGGAATCATAATCATGGCTTTCATGGTAGACCTTTTGAGAATTATTTGAACATGAGCGCACTGTAAAACGATATTTATTTAGAAGCATGTTCGATTGGGCGCCAAAATCAAGCTCTTGAGGCTAGACTTGTCCAATATTTCAGAAAGAAGCTTAAGATTTTGTCTGTTTGAAACGTGTTGCAAATGTTAGAAGCGATGCCATTACGCTGAGCCTGTTCAAAACTCTAGGACATATACTGAACAAAATTAAGTTTCAACATGTCTCGAGAGTAAACAATTGAGCGTCAATGCCTGAAATTCAACTGAACAGGTCGAAGCCAGTGCACCTGCTTGAAGTTTCAAACAAATCACGACTCTAATGTTTAAATTTGGCGCCCATCGAAACATGCCCTCTGCACTTTAGGTCGAATCGGTAACAGGAAATATAAATTTTTTGTTGGCCAGTTCTCTACCCACAGCGGGAAGGGGATTTCAACGAAGGAGCTGCATGTATGAAATGGCAGCCACAAACACCACATTTTAAGAAAATATAAGGGCGCGTTCGTTTGGACAATGAAATGAAGTCTCAGAGACATGACTTCTTGGAAACTTCCGGCAGGGGCGCTGGCTTCGTCTCTTTAAAATTTATCTACTGACCTTCAATTAGTCAGCCTTAAGAATTCCGGAAGTTTTATCTTGTTCCGAAAGATTGAATTTTCAGCCAGCTCAACCTAATCTCGTTTCGTTCGATTTGCGTGCCGAAACTAAGCTTTCGGAGCTTGACTTCTTTGAAACTTCAGGCAGGTGAGCTGGCTTCGACCCGTTGAATTTACTGTAGTTCCAGGGATCGACTTCAAATAGGTTACCTTTGAGACTTTCAAACGCTCAATTCTGCTTCGTAAAATAGAATTTTCAGTCGGCTCAATGTAATTGGATTGCTTTTGAAGGCGTACTCAGGTAAGCGACATCTTCGTTAAGTAAGACGAGACAATATTGTGGGTAGACCAAGCCTACCACAACATGTTAACGCTCACGTAGCGACGAAAGGTGCTTGCAGTTGCAATGTTTTAGGGTAAAATTCTTCAAGTTACGTAGAATAGAAATAGTCAATACTATTTTGAAGATTTTTTTCGTGTGTACATGCCGGTTTTTTATTCACTGTCCACAGTACTCAGCGGCTGCATGTTTTGCACGATCTTTCAGCGTGTAAACGGCTTTAAAATATGCGTTTGCTGCTGCCGATCATCGTTGTGACCCTGAGACATGTTTATTTATTACTTTTGTTACCGCCATTGCCAACATTTAAAGTAAAGTTTTAAGAAAAAGTAGGAGTTAGATACCGTATTAGTGAAAGGATAGAGAAAGAAAAAAAAGAAAGAAAAAATTTATTGTTGCACAGCACCTGAGGTTTTCATGATTAAAACTCTTATGAACAATACTAAACACTAGCATCAGAGAGTTATTCATAATTAACAGGGAAAACTGAATGCAAATTGCTTTGCATTGCTTCAACTCGACCAAAACAATGGCCCAGAATATCCCAGAATTCTTCCTCAGGCAACTTTCTCGCAGTGTGGTAGAGCAAGTGTTGGCGGAATGCCACTCTCGGCAATTTTTGTCTCTCGTCTGCATTGGGCTTTACAGTTGTGGCTCGATCCAAAGTAGCAAAGCCCAAGCTTTTGTCTGAAAGTTTGGAGAAGCTAAACCTTGGAGGTTTAGGGCGTCATCGTTTAGGCCCATCAATAAGATAATCAAAAACCAGATTCAGCTTAGGCTTTGGGCAGTTTGAGCCTTGACTAAAAGAACAGAGTTTGCTCAACTCGACCACCTGACTGGCTGCATATGTATACAAACCAGACGCACGATGTATAGAGAAGCGGCAGCAAAACTTATTATATCAACGTTTTTTTGCACATATTAACCCGCAAAATAAGTATAAATTAAATTGAATAATTTAATTTATGTAAGCGAGTCAGCTATTTCTTCCAAGAATCACATGAGGAGTGCTCACTACCACGAAAGAAATATTTAAGAAATTTGCTCATGCTCTACACAAGTCGTTCAGCTACAACGCTACTACGTAATTATCACTAACATTCACGAATAAACACTTCACGGCAGCACTGATCTTATACAAAATATAATAGAAAAATTTACCCCTCGGTCAATGTATAACTGAACATACAAATGAGTCTAATTTTTTTTTATTTGGAGATGGCAGTATAAAACTTTTGCTGTTATGTCACAGCATTCGCGGCGCGTTTCTGTTGTCTCAAGTATAATCGGTCTGCTATAACTAATACCTGCAATACCTTCCAAACTTGTGACTTCAAACCTTCCGACTGAATTTCCGGAGATGTCAAAAGTTATGAGATTAACTGATTCCATTACAACCGTCACAATAATCTATGACCACCTAAATCTGTTGCTGGATTTGAAGCGCTCTGTACGTACTACCTCGTTGGAGAATGATACGTAGCTCATTAAAATTTTCATATTGATGAACGTATACAGTATAGATTGTCCTCCATTAATCTAGTATGGTTACAAATATTCTACATCATTGTTAGGAAAATATCATTTGTGTTCAACTGAGAACAAGAGTAGTCCCGTGTTTTAATCTAGAGTGGGAAGACATTAAATTCCGTGATTAAATTTCAGGATGGAAACCCGTCCCAAGGGTAGTCCCCGTTCTCTGCAATGAATGCAATGAGCTCCACAAAAAAAGTGGTACGGAGGAACACTGACGAGGGATAGTCCCCGTGTGCTACTGACAGTTTTCAGAGGCATTTCCAGTAATCCCGTTCCCAGTACTTACTACGCATGTATTCCAGGAACAATTAACTCTGTAGCCAATACATTACTTCAGTTGCCAAACTTCATTTTTTCGACCTCTACATGAATAGTCCAGTGTGGGATTGCTACATTTCCCCATAGTCTATTTGGGTTGTGTACGTTTGCCCAGTCTCCCAAGGTGTGCCATACGACGTGTAGAAATAAAATAATTCGACTGAAGTTTTACCACTTCTTTGTTCTATTGGGATTACAATTATACATTTTTTCCTTGAAGGCAGCTGTTTTGGGTACCCACCAGCGTTGGCGTCGGTAAGTCCACTTGGGGAGAGGGAGAGGAGGGGCGCTTAAGGCTCCTCAAACCCCTTAAAATATTCCTGAGCCCCCTACAATTTTTGGGTATGTTTTATTTGAAGTTTATACATATATATTCGAAATAATACAGATACATATGCACACATTCCTAGGTCTAACCAACCCCCCCCCCCTCCCTTTTCTCCCTCTCAGTCCCAGTGACGCCACTGCAACCAGCGCTGGGGACGAGTTTTTCTTTCCTAACACCAGCGCAAGAACTCCGATGCTGGAATTGCCTTCAATGGGGTTGTAGCAAAGCGAAAGCTGCGTTGTGTTACGACAGTGTGTCTGCGCTCCCGTGCAATGTCTGTGCGAGGATCAGTGCTTCCTGAACATTTGTCATGGAGGGTTGAGCTATGTGCGGGCTGCATGTTTCTGCAAGGATTTTGTTTAATATTCTGCAGAGTCCCAAATTAGTGTCCCTTGAGGTGAATCGTCGATCTGGGGAAAATGAAAAAGCTACATTGACTCAAGTCTAGTGAGTAGTATGATAATAAACCAGAGATTTCCTCATATGAATGCAGTGCCAAACAAATTAGGGGTGCAGCACTTTGAGGTATTCATACTTATAAATATTATTCGTAAAGCTAACTCGTGGGAAAAGATTTACCGTTGGGTTGTAGATTTACTCTAGCGGGCCAACTAAAACGGCTAAGGAGTCAGGTCACAGCAACGTTTTCACTTGCCAAACACTCGTTAACTGGAATTTTATAATCGTGGCAAGTTGCACTGGCGCGGCAGCGGTATTCATGCAGGCGTTTCTGTTGTTTGGTCTCGCACGAAATACTTTAGTTTTCGAGGTCTTACAAGAATTTTGAATATAGTCTACGTTATTTGAAACCCTTCGCCGCCTATTCTGTCCGTAGCCGATCAGAGTAGACAAGAAACCAGACTTGGCTTAGTTCTAAGAAGTTTTATGCTGAGTTGTTCATCTTCAATAGAGTCTCGGCTCTCAGCTATCTAAGGACTCGTTCGACTGCTTCATCAAATTCGAACTAGTGCCGATGACACACGCAAGTCAAAACAACGAGTATCATCATTTTTTCGTCCGAAAGTTAAGCTGAACTCTTGTAAACACAGCTTTGACATTGCGAAGAAATGGGGTAAAAATGTTTACCGTCAATTCAGTTTACTCCACAAGTGCCATTAGTTAACTGTCGGACACATCATAATACCTGGAGAGATTTATAACTAACAAGTCTTTGCAAGTACATGCTATTTAAATAGGCACATTAACACATTCGGACGAAAAGATGACGATACTCGTTCTTTTGACTAGCGTTTGGCATCGGCATCAGCCAATACCACTTGTCCGAAACCTCACGCAAGAGCGGCGGTTTTGCCACTTGGAAGCTTGCCGCACATGTTAAAAGCAACCCATGTGCATTTGATACGGTGAAAATTCAGATTTGGAAGGGCCTTTTTCTAGTTTCCGACCGTCTCATGGGTAACTGATTCAAGCTTATCTCCTAAAATTCGATGCTCCGGGGTGATGCCAAAGCACCTGTCTGAGATTTTGGACGCGGGGGCTTTGCTTGGCCCTCTTACATTGGGGGCAAAGTTCGGCGAAGAGAATCTCGAGGGGGAAACCCCGCCCAACATGGAGGTGCTATTATGGCGGGTGCACATTAACGCAGCAGCTGTACCTCCACACGATTCCACATCCGATTGTGTAGTCGCAAACAAGGCTTCGGCTTGCATGGGACTCTACCACTAAAGGCGTCTTTTTGTGACCACCGCGGGGATGATTCCCACTGATCGCGCATGATTCGTGCGTTTTTGTGACCGCATTTTGACGTGATTCTGATAGCAATCAACCGTGATCAGTGGTGAGAATTGATCGCAGCGTGATTTCCTCAGGAGGCTAATCATGCGTGATCAATGAGTGATTCCAGCCGTTAGACATGTAAAAATTTAAAATTTGAAACGCGAGTTTGTGATGTTTTCTTCTTTATAAGGATAAATTGAATAATGTTATTAGGATTGTTTGTAATATTGACTCCCAAAATTGTAGTTTCGTAAGTTTTATGCCTGTTTATGTTCAAAATGCTTCAAATACTGCAAGTTCAGTTATTCATTGACTTAAAAATAAATAAAGGCTCATAAGAAATCCATTCCCTACCATTTCCTGTAAAAATTCGATAAAAATTTAATTTCGAAAATTGACATGGCGTCTCTGGTTTGTTTACAAAATCGTTGACCGTTCTTGTGCTTTTTAGTGATCACGATGATCATGATCACGGTGATTCTGATCAGGAGCGTGGCCACAAAAAGACGCCTCTAGAAGAACATAGAAAATATGAGTCGTGCGCTATGACAAGCGGCAGCAGTCAAACTTTCAGTATACCACCTAGTTTTGAGTTAAAGTTATAATATGACGCATAGCGTTAGTGTGACGTTCATATGCCGTAAGTGGTATCCACGGCAACCTGACCGATGAAGTAAAACGTTACGTTAAGTGACCAGGCAATTGATGCGTTTCTGTGAACCTTGCATTACCCAAGACGATAATATTTGCACTATTTTAAAGGTTGCGCCCATTAGGCAGCTCTAATTTAACATACTTTTCATTTGAATATCATCACAAAAAAAAGAACAAAATCTGCAATTCTTTGAGCACCATAGCTACTGGCGCAATTTTACAAGTGTGGAGAGGTTTAAGCACCAATAACCACTTTATTAACCTAGTGTTCGCTGCTTTGGGGGTAAAGTTCGTGCAGCGGGCAAACCGCTAGCAGCGGTGAATGTTCTCCTGACAACAGGTAATCCTGCCTTCATGACAAAGTCCCGTATTCTCTGAGCAACGTTCACTCTTTCGTATAATACGGCCTTCAGATCAATTATTTTGATGAGCTAATCGCCCGAGCGCTAAAAAGTTTAGAAAAAAATTTTTTACCGATTGAGCGCTTGTGTCCTTCAAACTATCTCGGGAGTCCTGAAGAAGTTAAAGTAAATTTCGTTACTCTGCTGTTAAAACATTATTATTCAGAATTCCTGTAACACCCAAGTGATGTACAGTATACGAAACTGTAGGTGCATGACGGGCTAAATTCAAGAGGAATATGTAAAATCTTAGCCATCGTGTAGATGCACGTGTCCTGCACACTTTACCATTCCCTAACTGTAAGGTGTTTGATAAACAACACTCAGGAACGTCTCTAATTCACGTGCAGAAGAAACATGAAATTTCGTAAGCTCCAGTGTCGTAAAGTTTGCACTAACCATGCAGGCCCATGCTCTATCATATTCAAAACTTGCCGGACTGCTCACTCACTCCCAGAAGAAGTGTTTTTAGGATGCGCCACAGAATATACAGTACGTAGCAGTGCATCACTGGTATGCTGCTGTCAGTTCTTTTTTTCTCTTTTTTTTGCGCTTCAAATAATTCCAGGCATGAAGAGTCGAGAAATTGTCACTCGAGCGCAACTGCCGCAAGCTTGGCCATGTTTGGCCCGACCGAAACCGGTCCTGCTGACGATGTGACGACGGTGCGAGGCGCTGAGTGCTTCTTCGACCAGCTTCAGGAAAACGAGGCTGCAAACTTGCAGAAATTGCGCGTCTGGCCAAAGCACAAAAAGTAAATCTACGCACGGCTGTACCCTTATCACTTAGGGATTAGTTTATTTTGCGCAACTTGGATCTACGTTGCTATGTAATGAAGTAGAAATCGACTAACGTCATTTGGTACTGCGCCGCAACAAAATAATGTACAAAATCGATTTTGCAGCGTAATTTGGTTCTGCGCCACAATAAAACAAGTAGAAATTTATTACACCGTCATTTGGTACTACGCTGCGATCCCGCATCACTGGAAACCCGAAAAGGTCGTAAGTACACGAAAGACGCCATGTTTATTTCGAAAAATCAAGTGAAAGCAGTGTGATGAATTCAATGTCACTTCTGTTGGGTAATTAGGCTATATATATTCTAGAAAGAGGCTGTTCAACTTTAAATCTGGCTACTGACGCAATATATCAGCAGAAACATGAAGAAACTAGAGCATTCTGAGAACGCATACCTCCGCCAAGCAAAGCAACGGTAACGAAAAATTCAAATTGGTGCTGAAACCGTGATTTTCTTTGTATCAACACCAAAATCTAATCATTTGTGCCTTTTAACAGTATTAATAATTCCAGTAATTTTCTTGAAAATCCGTAGATAAATTTTTGAGTTATACTGCTAACAAACATCCTGACAAACAGTCAAACACACTAACAGACCAACCGACTATCCCCAAAATTTAATCATTTATGCCTTTTAACATTACTAAACAATCCTGTAAATTTTATAACGATCCATACATAACTTTTTGAGTTATTGTGGTAACAAGCAAATTATACCCAGCCGCAAAGAAACGAACGAACAGATCACCAAAATTTCGTCATTCACTCTTTGTAATATACCTAACAACTCACCTAAATTTCATAACAATCCATCCATAACTTTTTGAGTTATGGTATTCAGAAAAACGAGGCAGCCAATCAAACAAACAGATGGACGGATCTTCACCAGAAGTCACACATCTGTTCCCCCTAACATACTTAACAATTCCTATGACTTCGTTAACATCCGTTCATTACATTTTGAGTTATCTTGGTGACAGGCAAACAAACAAGATTAACCTACAAACAGTCAGACAAACTCGACGAAAACATAACCTCATTGGTCGAGGTAATCATGTCATAGCTGAATACGTATCGCTGTTCATTTGAATGAGAGATGCTTCTACCTGTAGAAAAAAAAAACGAGTTTACACATCATTTAACTTCACGCGTTCACTCATCCACTCGTCCGAATATTTTCTAGCATCGTTGTCAGTACAACTTAAAATTGTTTACACCACAAAAAGTTACTAAACTGTTAACCGTCAAATAAGTTTCCCCGGCAAGTGTCACTGGCCAAGTTACGGATATCTCTCAAATTTGGGGTGAAATAAAACGTAGAAAAAGTGAACTTTTCAGCTTATTTCTAGGGCACAGTAATACATTCCGACAAGCTAGTGGATGAGAGGACGCGTTAATATGAATGACGTGTGTGCACGCCTTTAAATTTTCAAAACTTATGATACCATCCTATTTTTATAGTAGTGTCGATTGTAAGCACATTCTAGTCACTATAATGATGATTTTCCATCCACTTCAGCTTTAACTTTGAATTGTAAAGCAATATTGGCTACCATTTAGCAGAAGAACAGCATCTTCTAAACGATAAAATATCCACTACTTTTAACTGATTCGCAGAGCAAATTTATTGGCTTGTTCTGCTTTATTCCTCTTCTCCTCCAAATGCCCAAATTTTAAACACGTAAGACCTGAAATTGCATTGGTTTTTGCCAGAAATTTTGTCCACGAATCAAGGACTACTTTAGTCCTTGCCGCGAATATAAACTTTTAAAGGCTGATTAACGCAAGCAACTTTCATTGCCGTCACAGCCCGTCGGCCAACAAACGACGCCTAGTGTGATGACTGACAGAGGTAGAGCAAGCGACGGCAGGATGCTGCAGGCAGTGTTTTTGACGCAGTCGACGCACTCTTGGAACCAGCTTTCGTTTTATGAAACGGGAGAAGCAATTGCTTTTGAAGTATTATTTGTGCACAAATCAGTATTGTTTGCATATATTTACACTTAGTTTGTCTCGATTAATATAAAAAGCAGCAAAAACGGCCCAAATTACTAAAGGTTTGTCTACACGTTAGTCTTTTGAACGGGTTCTCTTTTTCTCTCTTCCGAATATTTTGTAGTGTCAATGTACACAGAACTGAGTGAACGCCAGAAAAAGTTATTGAAACGTTGTCTGTCAAAATAGCTTAGTTTCCTAAGCAAATGTTGCTGGGCAACTTGCGAATATCTTTTCAAAACCCCTTAGTTAAATTTAGGCGTTTTATGAAGCGGACCTACCCTAGAATTTCTCTGATTTGTAAACGAAAACAGCAAAACATATAACACCTTACTGGCAATGAGAGATTCATCAATGGTTTAAAGCTAAATATTTTGTTTCTGCTGTTATATTGGAGTACGCGCAGAACACAAATGGCCCGAGAATTCGTATTACTGTAAGAAATTATCCCACCCTGCTCTTACGCCGCTCGTTGACGACAGGTTGTATCTAACTTACCTTTTTTTTATCAAATTCGAAGCACACACTATTGTAATTAAAAATGTAGGTAGTTAACAGTTGAGCTCGAAATTATTCATGCCCTTTGTATTTTTATAAAATGTTTTGATTGCTCGTTCATTACCAATCAAATTCAAACAACTGTTAACTGTAAAACTTTCAGGGTTATTGAACAGCTAAAATAATAAAAAATTGTTAGAAACAAATGTACTCATTGTAAATAATTAACAAAAAAAGGAAATTTATATGGTTCAAGAATATTCATACCTAGCCTAACAATTAAATGCAGAGCCTTTATTTGCAATAACAGCAGCCAAACGTTTACAGTACATAGATATATTCTAGGTTTTTACAAACATCTTTAGAAATGTTAGCCCATTCATCTACTGCGATTTATTCCAAATGTTTAAGGTCTCTAGGTTTCCTCGCATTCATATTTTTCTGGAAGATCCCCACAAGTTTGCAATCGGATTAAAATCCGGGCTATGGCTTCGCCACTCCAGAATACTGGAAGATTCCCACAAGTTTGCAATCGGATTCAAATCCGGGCTATGGCTTCGCCACTCCAGAATACTTACATTGTTGTCAACAAACAATTTTTTTCACTGATTTGGCAGTATGTTTTGGATCGTTGTCTTGTTGAAAGGTCATATTTGGGCCCAGGTTGAGAGCTGCTTCAAGTTTTCTCTTAGAATTTTGATGTACTGGTCTTGTTTCATGATGCCATTAATCTTCACTAGGTTTTCTGCTCCATTGGCAGTGAAAAAAGCCCAAAACATCACACTTTCATCCCCATGCTCAACAGTTGGACCGTGTTTTTTTTTTTTTTTACGCCAAGCGAAGGCAACGTCCCTGTGACCAAATAGCTCAAACTTTGTCTCGTCCGGCCAAAGCACTGAGGACCAGCAGAAGCTGACATCTTTATGCAGACGTTCATTGCATGACAAAAGATAGACGAGCTTTGATGTCCCTAGCCTGATGAAGAGGTGCTTTCCTTCAGGTCTGTAAGCTCTGGGGCCCTGCCTTCTTCAATGTCTTCTGTAACGTTGACTTAGAGATTTCGATGCCCGAGGTACTGAGATTATCTAATACGGCCAACTTCTTGGGTTGATAGGGTAACATGTCTAGTACCCGTCCACTGTGCTAGTAGCCGTCCACTTGGCACTAAAACTTCTTGTGTGAAAACTAGCAGTGCTAGAAAGCCGAACATAGGCTTAAGCTGTAGGCTAAGTTGTAGTCTACAGTTTAAGTCAATGTACGGCTTTCTAGCACTGCTAGTTTTCACACAGGAAGTTTTAGTGCCAAGTAGACGGCTACCAGCACGGTGGACGAGTACTAGACATGTTACCCTATTAGCCTGTCGCATAACTTTTCTCCCGTCCCTTGACGAAAATTTGTTTTCTCCCTCGTCCTTCACGGTTCTCAACCATCAGAAATTCTTGGTATTTCTTCACTAAGCTCTGAACAGCGGAGACAGGGACCAAAAACTGATCGGATTTGCCTTATAACCTTTGCCAGTGTTGTGAGCATTAACAATCTACGTTCTGAGGTCCACGATGAACTCTATTCCTTTCGCCATATGTTGACTCGAATGTTGCAGGAGGAGGAACGTTAAAGTTTGCAAGTGCAACCTCGTAACAGAACTGTGAATATTCCAGAACAATCTAGAAACACCGTTCTCTATGAAGATACTTTCATTGAAAATTATCAAAATAATTATCACGCATTTAAAAGTGTCTAGTTAGTTATAGTTAGGAAGTATAAGCTTCCGTTTCCGAGCAGAACGATATCACAGAGGAAAGAGCAAGGGACATATAGTATGCCAAGAGAAACGGGGAACCCATGCACGAAGGTGTTCCCGCCACACAGGATCAGCGCGCATGAGAACAGCAAGTCGGGAAAGAAGAGGAAGAACAGATAAAGCATATGAAAGTAGGAGTATGAAATCGGGAAGGAAGTAAAGTGGGCACGAAAAAGGGACGTCCCGAAAGGCCTAGCTAATGGCTGAGGTAACCTACACGAGCCCCCTGGTGTTGCCTGGCCCCATAACATAGGATGGACGAACCTAAACTAACCTAACCCTATGGCCCAGTCTACGCCCCCTGAGGGGGACTTGAAAGTGGATGATGAGCTGCGTATGAATACAACTGAACCTTCTTGTCATTTTCGGATTATTTGTTAAATATTATATTGGTTTATAGAATTTATTTTTAGTTACTTTGTTGTTGAGTGCAAGTCACCAATTGCCCAAAGACATTTTCATGTTAACATATTCAAAAAGTGCTTGAGTGTTTAATAAATAATTCAAAAATATAAAAAATGACGGGTATGAATAATTTCGAGCCTAACTGTAAGCATAACTACACCCGCAACTGCAAACGATTTCTTTTACGAACCTATGGTTATGCGGTGGATCTGTTGTGAAGCACCGTACCGTTCACACGCACCCTCAGGTGTGAAACCCTACCAGCCTGTTAACAATTTTACAGAACGGCTGATAAGCTTAAGCTGAAAAAAATCACTAGTATGATCTCGCCCTTAGGTGAGGTGACGTTAGGGTACATTCGAAACGATGGGTAGAAAAGGTTAGGTTAATGTTAGGTCAGGTCAAAGGCCTGTTGCAATCAGCGAGCTGTGTAACTCCGGGTTACCCAGTGTTACCTCGAGGTTAACTCCGTCTCCAAAATCTGTGTCGCATTGAGCCATTTTCCGTCAATGAGACACGCCAGGGGTACCCCGTGTTACACAAACTCGTTACCCTGCGAAATAGGTGGGTAGCGAGCGGAGTAACACAGTTCCGATGCCGAGTCTCTCCACATATGCATGGAGTAAATATGCCTATAATTACGTTTTGTGACGTATAAAGACATATATTTCATATATAAGCGTTACAAGTATTATTATTTTGTTGTCAGGTTGTGTTCGTCACCAATAAAACCAAATATTTATTTATTTAGGTGAGTGTCTAGATATTTCGATTGCGTTTATTGCATGGTTTGTTTACGTTTTAAGCGAAGTCAGTCTATCGAGTTTATGGAGAAAAGCCTTCAGTTGGTGTAATTCATCAATTTCTTATAGAAGAAAGACCTGCAGGGACCTATTACGAAATTTATAGAGGCTGTTTCATCATTATTAGCAATAATTACGAATAAACGCCTGTGCTTACATTAGGTTTGTTTTTGTTTTGGTTGCTTCGGGGTTACGCTTTGAGAAATCCTGTCTCATTCACCTCTATAATAGAGTAACACCGAGTGAGTAACGCCGCGTAACACCGAATAACTCTGAGGCAATCTGATTACAACAGGCCTTAGATGGTTAGCTCAAAGAAGTCGGGTCAGTAATAGAGCCAGTACACACGCTAGTCAAAAGACCGAGTTTCGTCATCTCCTCGTTCGCATGCATTGCCGTGTCGTCTGAAACAGCCCAACTGCAAAGAATTTTGAGTTCTAAGTATCTCCAAGGATGAAGAAATGTCAGAAACTTCACTTACGGCCCTTACCGAGCAAACTGAACTGACGCTCCTTAGTGGGTGTACGTAGGTCATAGGGTTAGGCTATGTTATGAGGAGCAGCGACCCTAGGGGATTTTGTATGTAACCTTAGCTATTAGCTAGGCCTTCACGACGTCTGTCTTTCGTGCTCACACTGCTTTTTACCGTTTTCATACTTGTAAGATAATCTTACTTTCGTCTGTTCTTCCTCTGCTTTCCTGACTTACTGTTCCCATGCGCGTTGATTCACCTCCGGGCAATAATACTGAACTGATGGCTGGTATTTCATAAACCGCTTTCTTTAGTAGACTTGGCGCTGTGTTAACGGGGACGCTACAAACGTCCGGACGATTAGCTGAGGAAACTCGTTCTTTTGGCAAGCGTGTGTACCAACTTGAGAAAGGTGTGATTAGGGGAGGTAATAAGAGTTTGGGTAATGTTTACCCAAGTTAGTTAAGTAGTATACAACTTAGCTTACCTGAATATAGTATTGATCAAAGTATGTAGTAATGTTAGTTAATATTCCCAGTGATAGGCGGTTATTTTTCCTAATAGGATTTTACCTCCGCGGCTACTGTCTACCGGGACTGTTTTCCTGTCCGGTCCCTTTGCTATAGGGTGTTTGTTAGTCCCTTCGAACGATGTTGCAGGTGTTACAATTAACTCGCTCGCATTGCGGCGACTGAAAGCTCTGTCGGGGAGCAAGGTTGTGCTTTTGGAAGTCTCAGAATAATCAATAATAGGTTAACTCCTGAAATTTGATTCGACTAGTGGAAGCCAGAGCACCTCTCTGACGTTTCGGATAAGTCATGCCTCGATTGCTTAATTTAATGGGCAAACTGATATCGCCAATAAATGTTCTTGCCTAGTCCTGGTAAGTCGAGCCAAGCTAACCCTAATAGACTGTTCTGTCCATAACTCCTGCCAGGAGCGGTAGTTTCTGGCGTCAGCTGCGAATCGAATACCTTTAAGACAGCCGAGACTAAATTCGGTTTTGTAAGATGAAGCTTACGGTCGTCTGAACCGTAATTAGGCTGCTGTTAACACCTGCAGCACGGTTCACAGCGGTAAAACCAGTGCTCCCTTCCCAAGTTTTGTACGAGTCAAACCTAATGGACTAACCTTAACTCGACTTGAGGTGTGTTCGATTGGACGCTGAAGTGAAGCACTTGAGGCTTAACATGTCCGAAACTTCAGGCAGAGGGTTTGGCTTTGTCACTTTCAGTCCTGTTGAAAATGTTATGCCGGTGCCACACGCTAGCCAACAGAACGAGTCGGCGAGTTTTGTCTACCAAATCGACGTCTAAAAATCTGCACACTTGCGCTTTTGCGCAAAATTTCAGGACGGCGCATGCAGCATTCTTACGCGCGATTCGCTAATCAAATACCAAAAATTTTATAAAAAAAAACAGCGACATCTACCGGCGGAGAGGTTGTTCAGTTCGCTTCGTAGCTAAGACAGCACGTTATTTTTTTTTTTTATATTTTATCGTAAACTTCGACTTAATGCGAATTGTGAAGGCAATACGTGGCATCTATTATAATAGCATTCTGCTTTTTAGATTTGTATATGCCACGCTGTTGAGCCTGTAGCCATATCAACATGGCTTGTCTGAACGGAGCTCGACGTCTGTTGACCATCGGATCTTTCTCACGTGTGAATCGGGAGGCAAGATTTTGCGCAAACTATTTCGCGCATTTACAAGAGTGTCCTCAATTTTTGGCTATCGTGTGCACCAGTCTCTAGATTCTAGAAGCAACACAGTTACGCTAAACCTGCTGAAACCTCCTCTTCATGGAGCTAAATTGGGTTTTTGAAAGCCTCAAGAGTTGCCTATTGAGAGGCAATGGATAATATTCAATCCAGAGAGTCGAAGCTAGCGTACCAGCCTACCAGGGTGAAGTGTCGAACAAGTCAAGCTTCGAAGGCTTAATTTTGCGTTTAATCGAAAGCAACCTTTGCTAAGCCCTTAATTGCACCTGTAATTTGTTCGGTCTTAGTATACCGAGAAAAGGCTCGCCCATTCACGTTTTAATTAGTACTGTGCTTGAAAATTAAAGAACTCAACTAAAAAATGATTGGTTAGCATAGAACTATTTAAAAAAACAATAATGCGTCTTGCGCCTTCACTCTTTCATGCACACTCTGCTCCTGCCATGGGTATTACAAACTGTAAATATACAAACGATTGGCCGATGAAATTAAGCTCGTTAAGCTTCGACTTGCGAGCACTTGAATCGTGTTTCGGGCGCTAAACCTTGAACGATTACTCTTGAGACTTTCGAATACTCAATCTTGCAAGGGAACATGGTGTTTTCGTAGGTGTCATCATAATTGGGTTGCTTCTAACACCCGCAACACGGTAATAATTGACGAAGCCGGCGCTTTTACCTGAAGTCTGGAAACCTGGTCACGGACTGCAGCATCACCTCTGCACAAGATGGGCGGCGTGCGTAACGTCGCCTGGACCTCGTCCGAAGTATCATCAAAGGTATCAAAGGTAAGGTATTTAAGCCCCCATTGACTCACATGTCATTTACCGGCCATTCGATGGTACCTTTATTCCTCTATACATTAGCGTTCAATTCCGGCGTCAAGTGGCTAAAGGGTACATGTGGACGGTGAAGTGGAGACCCACTTCAGAGGCTTCCAGTAGCAAAGTAACCTGCTCATGTCTGGCTGACCAAAGCACCCACGGATGCGGTTTGAACAGGAATCATCCGGAATTTTTCTCTTTTCCATTCTCTTCAAGCTCGACCTCTAAATGCCCGCACCGCTCGCAGAACGTTCTTGAGAAGCCGCCTCACATTTTTTTTTCACTCAAGGCTGGACTATTTTGACGCGGAGGCGTGTCTGCACCATAGCTTCTGATTGGCCGCCGCGGCGATAACGGAGCCCAGAGCTCGACGCTGATTGGTGCAGTAGGAGATGCATACCACGTGCTTGTACACCAGCATCAGCTGATCACCACGCAGCATTCTCACAAACATTCGGCAGCTCCATGAGATAAAAACGCGAACGTAAAAACCCGTAGCCTGACGCAATGCCACAGGAAGAGAACGTTTTTTTCGTCATGAGCTCCGCCGTACTTACAATCGGTATTCAGCAGGCTGACGTGCACGACGTGATAGTGGTCAGAAGCTGAACTGCGCATGTTTCCTGGGAGGTATTACGTAGATACAATCATAGTAATTAATGCCGTCCTGTACAGCGGTTCCTTTAGCACAGGTAGACTGAGATGATTTTCTTTCCCTTGCTATGGTCAAGTTAGAAAAAACGTAGTTAAATTATTTTAAATAACTTAATTTTTTTTAATTTGTGTTGTTAAAATCAAGATTAACTTAGTTCCTTTAGACACACATTAGCTGCCCTAGATGATAGTTGATTTATAGCCAGTTCGTGATTCTTTTTCTACAGACAGTAAACAAAATTCTTGAAATTTTTTAAGTGTATACTGGAGATATTTATTTATTTATTTATTTATTTATTTATTTATAATGTATTTATTTTTCCACCGGCGGGTGGTGTTCTTGGATAAATCTATTACAGCTTATATCATAAGTCATGTACATTCATTTCTTTATTATATTTATTACAAGCTTTACAGCTATAAATTTATTACAACCTAATCAGCAAGGCTCAGTGCCATCACCATAGATATACCTGGTTATCAGGGATATGCACAACGCTTTCTTTATACTAATGATTAAATCTGAAGCTGCCACTACTGAAAGTGCTAAGCCAAGTACAGAAAAGTACTCTAACCCCTTAGTGCTTACTGTACACATATATCTTCCTACCGACAAGAGATAACATCCCCAAGGTTATATCAAACTGATAAGCGTAAATTAGATAATGTCATTCCGCAACATTCAGAGTAAGCCCTTGTGCAGAATAACAAGGAAAAGTTGCACAACGGCTGTTAAAAAAAAAAAGTTGTCCACGTCCAACAGCGTTGCTGCTGCAATGAGTTCGTTTTACGCACTTTCACCATTCAAAAGATTCATTCAAATGCTAGTGGCAACAGCAGTACCGAAGGATTTTCTAAATTGTTAGCCCCGTAGCAGTGGAAAATGCTTGGCTAAAATGTTACTTCTAACAGCAGAAGTAAAAAAATTATTAAAATATTAGCTTCCGTTAGCAGTATATATATAAAAGATTCGTTAAAATGGACGTCTTATAGCCCAAATGCGATAATTCTTAAAATTCCCTGCCGTCGTTGCATAAAAAAAATATATATATATATGCCAAATTTTTAGCAGCTGTCGCCATTTAGTGGCAAGTACTCGGCAAAAGCCGGGCTCACACTACAATTTTTTCATCTCCCTTTGACGTACAGACACAGCTGCGTGTCTATACCAAAAGATATGCAAAAATGTTAGCCTATAAGTCAAGTGCCTCTTAGCACATGAAGTTATAAAGGGTCCTTTATAACTTCATGTCTTAGCAAA
This sequence comes from Parhyale hawaiensis, assembly GCA_001587735.2. Taxonomy (NCBI): domain Eukaryota; kingdom Metazoa; phylum Arthropoda; class Malacostraca; order Amphipoda; family Hyalidae; genus Parhyale; species Parhyale hawaiensis. The sequence continues at coordinate 7,076,210 of LQNS02276866.1, forward strand.
ATGATGACGCTGCAGCAGTTTCGGATATCTCTTTATATTTAGGATGAATTTGAACTCAATGAGCTGTGCAATTTTTGGTGCTCTACTAGACAGCAATAAAACAATTTAGGCCCGGTGCCCACGCACAACTTTCATTGACCCTAGCCGCGTAGAGCCAACTCAATTAAATACGACTGTGACTGCGTAGCCGTGGCCGGCAGCATAACGTCTAAGAAAATCGTCCTTTAATTCCTGAATATCGACCTTTATGAATTTAAACTGCTTATAATTGGGAGCGATGGGTGATAGTTCACCATCGGCATTTGCTGCGGTGTAAAAATTGCAGTAGCGGCTGAGATTTTCAACAATTTTTACTACTAAATTTTATGCAAGTTCAAGCCGTGCCGCGGAGGCGGGAATGGATTAATTGAGTTGGCTTTAGGCTGCTACCGCCAACGAAAATTCTTACGTGGGCACCGGGCTTAATGCGTGACAGGTTTTGGCGGTACCCAGCAACTGCCGGGTGAGCCCGTTCACACGACAACCAAACTAAAAGCGGTGCTACGTCTGTTTAAGTAGCGCAAAAAAAAAAAATGTTTCTTACTTTCAATTCGCTATAAATGTAAAGATATACCCAAAACTTTGAGGTAATACTTGCGGAGCAAATTACTTGACAAGTAACTTTTTGCACCTTTTTTCATAGACTCGCAGTTGTGTTTACGAGGGCACAAAATATATATATATATATTTAGACGATTAGGTGAGGGAACTCGTTCAGTTAACCATCGTGTAAACTTGTCTTTCTAATCAGCTCAGCTTTATTAATCATTGTATTAAGGGCACGTTCTATTGGATAACAAAATATAGCCTTCAAAGCTTGACTTGTTCGAAACTTCAGGCAGGTGCGCTGGCTTCGACGCGCTAAATTTAGTTTCAGGCGTTGACCCATAATCGGCTGCCCCTGAGACTTTCGGAAACTCAATCTTGCTCCGTAAAATAGAGTTTGTAGCCACTTCAACGTAAACGCGTTGCTTCTGGCACTTTCAACACGATTCAAAGTGACCAATCCGAAGCTTCTGTCTGAGGTTTCGAACAAGTCAAGTCTCGCAGGCTTAAGTTTGCTCGCAGGCTTAAGTTTGGCGCCTAGTCGAACATGCTCTCAGTAGCTGTGCAACTTTAATCTCTGTCGGTATTGTATTGTAAAAAAGCTTCAGGTAAAAATGGCTCAAATACTCATCAGCAAATTTGAATTATAAGAAGCATTGCTTTGAACAGCATCATTACCGTCAATTAAAATACTTTCGACATGCTGTTCAATTTCCGTTGCTCGTTGCATGCTTCTGTATCATACTTGGCAAAAACTAGGTTTTTTTTGCTCGCAATACTAGTCCATAATAATTCATGAAAATCAGTAGGCCGAGTTATAGTTTGCTGTAATACAACCGCTCTTAACTTAATAAAATCAACACTAATGCATTGCGTACATCAGTCACTGGGCATTACGTACTCCCACTTTATGTGATTTGTGATAGCCACACTGTAATTTGCAAGCAAATTGAAGGCAATTCAAAGCTTTACAAAAACATAAGCGGCACAAGCGCGTACTACACTGCCTGTGAACAAGTCAGGACTGGCTTTATTACATTCATCCACCTTATAGTTCTTGTTTTTATTATTATCGGCCATTTTCCGTGCTAAGACGTTGGATTTCCCCTTTGGTTTGATTCTCAGGGGTTAACTGTAAACCGATTACGCTTGAGGTCGCTTGCAAATCCAAAGCGATAAATCTATCACTCATGATTAAAGATCTGGACTAGTTAAGAGTTTATTGGTAAAAAATTATTTCAATATTGGTGTATCGATCATGTCCTTATTCACAGACTTAACTGTATTAACGTCCACTGGTATTAATATTGGATAGCTTTCCTTCTCATATTATTTTAATAGGAAATTGAGCATTGGAGTCAGTTTTTTAATGTTCATTCACTTTCAGTTTTGAACTTTAAGGCAAGCTGTATTTCGATCAGTTTCATACGATTTCTAATGTTCATTGCCGTTTTTAATTTGAATTCAGGGCGAGCTGAATTTTAATCAGTTCAGTACGTATTCAAATTTTCAATTAGTACCTTCCTTTTCTTCGTGAATTGCGAGCTGAAATTCAAACAGAAGGAAATTTGCAATAAATACTCAGAAAGAAATGTCAATATTTTACTACAAAAATACATAAAATGTATTAATACGCTCATCACAGCCTCGGGTCCACACACATTTTAGGAGCTGTTATATTAATATGAAATATTTACCGTAATATTTTTAATAACATCGATATCAATTTTTGAACCATGATTTTCAAACAAACATGTTAACATGAAAAAAATGTATGACAAAAGCAGGATGCGCGCAGACACGTTGAAAATTTCATAACGATCAACGCTCTAACATATCTTCCTCATAATACGCAGTATATCTTTGTCAAAGATTATTCAGTGGTACACATCAAATATACATGAGTGACATAAACATATCAATGATAATAAAAACCTACTATGTAGTGATAAACTAATAATGTCTTGTTTTTCGCTATTAATGTAAAAGGTTCTAAACGTTGACAGGCTATGTTATAAAAATATTATCGAAAATATTTCATATCGACGTAACATTGGGTACAAAGAATGCCAAGGTTCAGCGTACAGCTCAAGGTGCTATAAATTGCGTCTTTTCGACGCATATATAACTTAGAATACAACAATAAATTACGGCCGTCCATCTATAGTTATCTATCACCCATTTAAATATCGCTCCTGTCGATAGAACTATGTAATGCTTCAACTCGAAGTCGCTGGCTTTTGAGAACGGAATAATAGAAGTTCTTTTAGCTAGAAATAATCCAGTTCTCATAGCCAAAGCTCGAGTTCAAGCAATATAGTTTTATCAACACGAGTTCTTACAGTGTGCATTGGAGAACATGGTTTCATATAGGTCAATATATTAATTAAAAGATGCTCATCTCCATATCATAAAGTATTTCGAAAATACCTCGTACGTGCGACGTATACTCAACAGTGAGTGTCCTTTAAATGCAAACTCTGAAAACCTCATTGCTGAGTATGCGCTACATATATCGTAAACACCTCTGATGGCATAGCTGTTATTAGTAATATAGAGACCTAGATGGAACGATAGCCTAAGGTAGCTGAGTGCCAATCACACACCTGACGGTTCTTTATTTTACACTAAAGGAATGGGTATATACTTGAGCAACGACGTTTCGAGACATCACATAGATTGTTCAACAAAAACTTGACAAAATCATTGGGTGATTATTAAATAACAAACAACAGAAACTGAAAACAGTAGGCGAAACATGACGAAAAACAAGCTAAAGCATTATGCCCCGTCAGGCAACAGAAACACTGACACTTGAAACAAGACGTAGAAAACTATATAAATTATTACTTTTAATAGACACAGCTGCCTAACCAACGTCATGGTAAAAGTTGCCTTATTTTAGAGCTGTATCCAGGGAGCTAATAAATTACTTTACGTTATGAGATGGCTTTGAGTCTGGGAAGAGCCAATGGCCCTTGAGCCAACCGGAACCTTGACCTCCGCTGTTTCCTCTTCGTAACACCGAAGGCGCTGACCAGAAGAGCGACAGCACTGACGGCTGCCGGGATGGCAGACCAAAGGCTCAGTTCCCGATACTGATGAGTGATGGACGATTCAGAAACGTGGACGACCCTGTAGCCGGGCTGGTCAGCACCCAGCTGAGCACCAGCTGCTGACGTTACAACCATCTGCAGATCTTTGTACATGCCCCCGGCGTTCCTGTGGTAGTGACCCGAGAAGATGTGTCGAACTCCGGCAGCGTAGAACCTCTCCAGCAAATTAAGACGAAGATCTTGCGTAAAATTAAAATACTCCTTTGGTTCAAATGGGTTGTTTAAAAACAATGGAATGTGTTGGAATATGACAGCGTGCTTAGGCTTTCGCTTAGCTATTAACTTCAGCTGCTTGTTGAGCCACAGCTCCTGATCTTGAGCTAGTTGAGGCACCTTTGAACTGTCTTCATAATACTGAGAATTTAAAACTAAGAAGTAAACTCCACCACACCAAAAGCTGAAGAAATCATCGCCGAAAGACGAACGATACCGACTCACGCTCTCCATTGAAGGTTGGTTGCCAATATCGTGATTTCCGCACACGCAAACACACGGCACTTGGAGTGAGTTGAAGATGCTCTTAAAGTCCTTCTCTTGTTCAGCGCGTATTTCACTCTGCGTTTCGGGCCAAGCATCCAACAAATCGCCACATATTACCATAAACCGAGGCTTCGGTTCCATCAAATTAACCTGCTGCACCAATTGTCGAGACCACTCTTTCTCTTGTTCCCAACCGAAAGGAGTCTTCTTCTCGACGTAACTTTCTTGCATCCCAAACTGCGTGTCTGCAGCCTGGACAAAAGTGAAGTCCCCGTTCCATTGCTCTTCCGATTCGTTCTTGAACGGCAAAAATTTACCTTTTCGTGTGCAAGCGACAAACCGGTCTTCCACAACCATCGCAGTGCCGATGTCACCGAAGTTCCGGAGCTTGTGTCAAGGCTGGGAAGTGCTGCTGCAGAACCAGGCTGGACGTAGGTCACCTGGTTGATAAACAAAGCAGAGTTGACTACTGAACACTCAAGAGTATGACTAGAGTCTGGGAATGTTCACTGATAGGCAGGTTGCGCCTCTGCCAGAAGAGACGCTAAGAATGATAGGCAATGCAAACTTGGCTACTTATAAAGGCTAACCGGAGGAGGAGAGAGAGCACGCGGCGAGACGTCACTAGATTTTCGGAGAATTTTCTTGACGTGAACTGGCTACAACATTACGTCATATGTGAATACTCTACCTTTAAGTACAAAAATTTTACGGAAAACAGTACAAGTATAATCCTAACTTGCCTAAGTATGGAATACAAGTAAAAAAAATCCCGGTTTTTTTAAAGAAGTTTACGAGTTATGGACATAAGTTTCGCTTCGTGAACGCACGTTTGGCAAGCCGGCGGAGCTGTAGGGAAGGGGTAGGGGATGGGGGCGGGCCAGCGGCAGAGACAAGAGAGACGCCCCGCGTCCACAAGACAGAAATTACGAGCTCACGCGCTCATCACGCTCTGCCCAGCGGTAGCTGAGCCGTAGCTCTCTTTGCACGCAGTGAATGGCTGTATTGTTCTTCCTCTGCGTGTAGCGGGCACTGGCTACCGCGTGAGATAGCTCGTGTACTTTTTTTTAGTTGCTCCGTTCCTCATGACCAATCCCTTCTACGGCAGTAGCATTTACTTGGACGCTTGAACCACCAATAGAATGTTGATACCAAACAGAGCGTCCTTGCCACAAAACCACTCTAAATGATCAAAATAGATCTAAGAATTTGAGCTTAGCAAGGTCTGTAGATACGCTGTTCATGGATCGATTCAGTTGTAGGAACCAGTCGCTCGATCTTTGCACGTTGGACTTTGGACTCGTCTGCTGGATACGCAGCTAGGGAACAACTTCTCTGCTTGGACAGTGACTGCTTGATTTTGAACTTTAAACGCTTGGACTGCTAACGGTTTCCCCGGGCACAATTAAGTTTTTATTGTTAACAGGAGGGCTCTGCTTCTAAACGCTGGCGTCATCTCAACAGTGGGTAGTCCGCATATTTAAAAGAGTTCATTTCTGAACTAGTCCAGAAGTTTTAGAATCATTTGTTCATCATCTAAACTAGAACACTCTGAGAGCGCATACCTTCGCCAAGTAAACCAATTTTTTTGAAGATCCGTTCATAACTTTTTGAGTTAGGCTGCTAACAAACATTATGACAAACATAAGTCAAACATACAAACGAACCAACCGATCTGACCAATATTTAATCATTTCTATGTCATTTAACATTACTAACAACTCCTGTAAGTTTAAAGATGTATTCAAGACTTTGCGAGTTATTGCGCTCACAAGCATAAAATGAAACACAGCGACAAACGAACAAACAGATCACAAAAATTAGGTCATTTACTCCTTGTTTCATACCTAACAGCTCATGTAAACTTCATAAAAATCCGTCCGTGACTTTTTGAGTCATGGCATTGAGAAAAATGAGACACAACAAATGCATGGGCGGATCTTCATCAAAAGTAAATCATATGTTCTTCCCAACAATCCCAGTAAATTTCGTCAAAATCCGTTTTTAAGTTTTGGTGTTATCTTGGTGACAGTCAGACAGACAAACCCGACCAAAACATAACCTCCTTGGCGGAGGTAATAATTTCTGACGCTTTATGGGCTTAACCGGGTTCAGTTCCTGAAGTTAATTCATGGGCCACTAAGAAGACTAAGAAGAAAGGTCAGCATGAATAGAAAAAATTCCAAAAAAATAAAGGTTGTCGTTGGCGAAAGGTTGGAATTGTAAGCTGTGGTTATAGGTATACCACAGTTTGACATTCTGTAGGAATTAGTGTTCTCTTCAGTATCACAAGAAACATACAGTATGGTACGATCTTCGATCTGTACCATGCCAGTGTCTATTCTGACACACTTGTTTCATAGAGTGAATTTCAAAAGTTTGAAGAATTTAGGGAAGTTTCCAAACCTATATACTATTTTGTTTCAGACCGCGATTAAAAGTCATAAATTTCATTAAATTCTGAAAGATGTTTGTTATGACTGACGAAAATCTATTAATGTTACTTAACCTAGGAGGGAGCCAATTAGTTTAATGGCAATCAGGCGTGGATTTGCTGGGGGGGGGGGGGGTTAATAGCATTCTCAGGACTAATGCGTAAATCTTTAGGTTAAAATAGGTTTATATTGAATACACCTTAAGAGGAATAAACAGCAGAGTAGACCGAGTAGTTTTCTTCATCCACCATCAACTTCGGATTCTTTCCGAATATTTTTAAACGGACGTAATTTCATTTTCCTCCTTCTAATGAGGATCATGTAATACCGAGTGGCTTGAAAAACAGAATAGTCAGGTTATAGCTAATAACCCAACTGTTATTTCCTTGGGAATATTGTTTGTAACCTCCCTTTGATCTACGTCCTACTCGGGTAACCGTCGGGTAATATTTTTTCTCAATTACCTATAGAAACTTTTCTCCTTGAGTGCTTGAAACCTCAAAGTAAAATTTTCTACTTATTCAGTTTGACGAAGAAAAGGTACGATATTATCAACTCATTGCTCTATAGCAAGTAGTGGAAACTTCACAAATGCGTTTGTTTTCCGTAACAACCGCAAACCTAATCACCGGAAACTGTTTGACGCAGGGACAGCGCAGTATCACGTCCACGGTTCAGAGGAAAGCATGCACATTGCGATACCGGTTCACACCAGATCGGCCTATCCCCAGTGTATCTCGGTGCCAAGACTGACCTGACCTCCCCCGCTCACCTACCCATGAAGGCTTGGTCGACAGAAAAAAAGGGAATGCAGGGGAAATCTGCATAGTTGGCAACAGGAGAATGTTGGTACTGCGCGTGCTAAGAGCTTTCGAGTTCGTTGTTCTTGCTCATCTGCCACTTCAGTGATGCTACGCAGTTTGGGGTGAAAAGTAGAATGATGACAGCAGAACAAGGTGCAGCATAAATAAGTTAATTTGTCATGCAGGCCAATTCTACGTCAACACTTTGAATCTTTCCGACACGTTGATAACGTCCTCGAAGGTACTAGCATAACCTATCCTAAACTCCTAACCTACCCTAAGCCCCTAACTTATTTATGTTAGGAGGGTTAAGTGATCGCCGGAGATCGGCAATGACAACTGCTCGCGGTCAATGGCCATGTATAACTTACCACTAATGGTAGAAGTGTTGGGCGACTTCTGTTGAATTCCTTAGCTTTACTTTTTCGTTTCTATTCTACTGCGGAACAGTCAATTTTTCGAGCTAACAAAGAGTTTGCCTGGTTTATTTCTGTGTGACTGGCGTATCAGTGATACGCTAGAAGCTTTCACGCAAATCTTTTGAGTTCGACAGAATACGGAGAGACCGTAGGCGAGCGAACAGGTACGTAGTACCTGACTGTCCATATAACAATGCTTGGCAAAGGAAGACAGATCAGAACAACAGCGACAAAGAAAAGAATAAAGCGCCCGGTCTCTGTAGAGTACGTGGCCTACTTCAGAATGCACAGTACGTGTCAGGTTATGCTAGGTTTGTTGAGAACAGCTTCGGTTCAGCTAGACTAGGAGCCTAACCTACAGTAAGTTATGGGCGCACACAATAGAATAGTACATGAGTCTCGGTATGCCACATGTCGTACCAAACAATGTATGACTGCCATGAGGGTAGAGGATGATGGGCAGCATACTCTAGCAGCGCATATAATCACGGTACTAGAGGGCCTCTAATTTGTGATGACAGTTGTTCCTTGTCAACTTTGATTATACTTCCATTAGTAATATGCATAATTGCATATAAAGGAAACGCTACGACGGCCGACTCAAATTATCGTAAGAAATAAATGCGTGTTTGCTACTTAGCAGCACACTTCTATTGGTCTCCAACACACTCCTTTCTTCCCTTAGATAACATGCAGAAAATGAGCTTTATTAGTAAGCGCTGAAATATCTCTGAATTTAATTTCCGCTGCGTATCCAGAACACACAGTGATATAGTTTCAGCAGAACGAAATTTCGCGCCCAAGCGGAGGAGAGCCCTTCGTCAAAATATGACACCGAGAAAAATCGCTGCCTCTGTGCTTCAATGAATATCTGTTAAATGTGTACACTATGAACTGAAAGAAAATATAATTTCGACGTAGAGAAAAAGTAATAAATAGCAGACTCCCGTGAACGGCAAGAGAAGTTCGCATTATTTTCATTGTTGGAATTTCAATGTTGGAACAGCAAGAAGTACATTCAACGTAAATAACGATAGAAGTATTCCCAATTTGGCCATCTTCTGCAACCTGGTCTGATTATTGACTTCTGTATTTCATCAGAAGAGAACAGTATCGCCAAAATCTCCAACCTGGCCTATTTTTCGCGTATCTATTTCATTAAGAAGCGGACATGAAAATAAATACACGAAGCGTTTTAGTATATGAGGATATACACCCGCACCAGTTGAGCTCACCTTAAACACGATGTTCGATATCGTGTTTTGCTTGTATACCGTACAAATTTACCAGGTCTCGGTACAGTAATGTGGCTTAATTATTAGCCCACTAGTGGCCCGTGCCGTCATTCTAAATGACCGCAAAAAATTAACACCACCAAAACCCCCGCCGTCTTTTGGGCTTCCTCGTTTTTCCTATATCTAATGTTGAAGAAAAAGATGCCAAGGTACCCAACTTTTTTTTCGCCTTTGAAATCTGAACTTTCTCCTATCTTATTAGTTCTATTTTTCCCCTATCTAATACTGAAGAAGATTGCAAGGTACCCAACTTTTTTTTTACATTTTGAAATCTGAATTTTCTCCTATCTTATTCCCATAGAGCGTGACAGGAAAGATATAAATACATAAATAAACAAATAAAAACACGACGTGAATTATTATATAGTACTGATACTGTTGCCTCACGGAAGCCTTGCAGGGGCGTAATTGAGGAGGTCAGCGCTATGTAAGATCACTGCGATATCTCCTTTGTTTGTATTCTAGTGATAAGCTGCATTCTTTTGTGTACCACTTATGAATTTCATGTAGTGTTTCCATAAATACTTCGTTTTTTAATATTATAATATCGAGATCGATTACCCATAGCGGCACAAAAATAGTGGTAAAATTTATGTATATAATAAAATTTAACACTAAATATGATCAAAGGACAACGCAAAAAAAGGTGGAGATTAGTAGGCTATGCCTGCACTACATAATAAATTTCTAACTTCAGGCAAACTTATTTCGGAAATCTCTGAATAATATACCGGGAAAATTCACCTTCTGCACGCACCCTTTCCATGAAAAATTGTAAGATTACCATCCTCTTTTTATCAATAAACGAAACAATTGCATCTTGATATGAGTATAAACGGCACAGAAAGTCGAGCAAAGGTAGCACGCAATAACGACAAGGGCAATAAGGCTTTACAGATAACGCCCCCGCGTGTCCTCTCTCTCAGCAGCATGGCTGATGTAACGGTGTTTGATAAGATTTCAATAATAAGATAGTAAAGCAGTAAAATAATATGAAGGCAGTAAAATAATATTGCAGCAATAAAATTATAGTAAGCTACAAAACAATAAAATATATTGTAAAGTTAGAATCGTCACCGTCTAATTGTTGCGAAGTCGACATGATCTGTATTCGATTTTAGTAAATTAGTGTCAGAGCCTATACACACGCTGGTCGAAAGACCGAGTTTCGTCATCTCCGTATTCGAATGCGTTGCTCTATCTTTGCTGTAGCACATGCCTGTAGTCTTGCAGATAGTTTTGAGTTCTAATAATTCTCTTCAAGTTTGAAGAAGCCCCGGAAGGAACGGTACTTGCTGAGCCAACTACACCGACGGCAACATGAGTCAGATTTCAAGAGTTACCCTAATTCGTCATTTTCTATAGTTAGAGATATATTTAAATAGAAAATGAGTAGTTGGGGTCGCTGTTCTACTTTACAGTAACATATATTTATGGTCTAAAAATACGATAATACTTCCGACACAATACGTTGTGCACTAGGTTTACTTCGGGCTCTGCTAACGAAGACTTTAAAACGAAATGCATCTAATGAAACATTAAAATGACATTGCTGTTAAAATATAATGCATAACATTAAGTATCAGATGTTGTACATAAAAACTTTAGTTTAAATATTTGTGATATGATTTTTGTGCATTAGAAATGCAGAATGTATTACAAGGTGTAAAACGTAATTTATGGCGCCATACATCGAATAAATGATGGAAAGTACATTACCTAACTGATATCATCTATTACGTGATACTATAAAAGATATTTTGTAATTTGGTGCCAGCTTGGTATGTAGCGTACCGGAGTAGGCTATAATATGTATGTGTGGCTAAGTGTTTGGTAAGTAAGTTGAAAATAACCTACCGCATACGTTGAGGTCGGAGACGTACCGTACCACCACCAATGTAATTTATTCTACCAGTGATGGCAGTAGCTGCCATGATACAATAAAAGCAGGTACTTGCACTTCTAAGGGAACATCATCAACCGATAGGAGAGCTCCTTTTTTTCTCCGCTCGTGACGTCACCAAAGTGCATGGCTACGGCAGCGAGGCGCAATGCTGCCATTGCCAGACGTGCAACAGGAGCCGTAGTATAAAGATATTCTCGGCCGTGTGCTTGTGAGGAGAGTAATAAGAACTCATTGCCACTTGCTGCAATCCACGATTGGAAATTGGATGAAGCAAATTGAATGAAATCAAGGCCCTCCCTATCTTTGGAACTTTGATTGCAATTTATGAAGCGACCCTTTCGGATTCGTGTCGGCGCCATTGCGGTTCAATCATCAATGTTCACTGATGTCGCACAACTGTTGCAGCTATTACGTAACCCAGCAAGGGCCCTTCAAGCCTCGCTATTGGTTCGTGATGACATAAATGCTCGTGACGTCACTCAGTTGAATTACAGCAATAAAGACCGGTTTGAAAGTACCTCCTTTTAATTTACCATGATAGCAGCACTAAGATCGAGGGCGCGGGTCTAGTACACACGATGGTCAAAAGAACGAGTTTCCTCATCAAATCCTCCATATGTTTTGTTAAGCTCTCATGAACACAGCTCTGAATTAACCAAAGAGGTGTAAAAATGTTAGCCATCAGTTCAGTTTGACTGGCAAGCACCGGTAGTAAATAAAGGTATCTTTTTGTTGTCACATCCATGATCAGAATCACAATGATCATGGTCATTGCGATCACAGAAAAGCACAAGAGCGGTCAGTGATTTGTGTATATGCCAGAGACTCATGTTTGTTGGAAAAAAATGGATGTCGTAAACTTTTTCAGACTAAGAAAAAAATAGATGTCCACCATACCTATACGGAGGATGGTGGAATTTTAATTTATGGAATTTTAATTTATTTTGAAATCAATGCATTAGTGAAGTAGAAGTAGTATTTGACGCTTTTTAAACACTGCACAGGCATTAAACTAAGAAAACTACAATTCTGGAAGTCTGTATTATAAACAACTAGAGCACTCTGAGAGCGCATACCTCCGCCAAGTGAAGCAACGGTAGCAAAAAATTCAAACTGGCTCTGAAACCATAATTTTCTTTGTACAAACTCCAAAATCTAATCATCTGTGCCTTTTTATATTAATAATAGCTTGTTAAATTTTCTTGAAGATTCGTTCATAACTTATTGAGTTATAGTGTTAACAAACGTTATGACAAACATAAGTCAAACATACAAACGAACGAACCGATCTGCACCAAAATTTGATCATTTATGTCTTTTAACATTACTAACAACCCCTATGAATTTCACAAAGATCCATTAATTATTTTTTGAGTTATTGTGCTAACAAGCATAAATTAAAAACAGTGACAAACGAACGAACAAACAGATCATTACCAAACTTTGGTCATATACTCTTTGTTATATACCTAACAAACTTATGTTTATTTCATCAAAATTCATCCATAACTTTTTGAGTTAGAGCATCGAGAAAAATGAGGCAGACAAACAAACAAACAAACAAACGGATGGACATATTTTTACCAAAAGTTAATCATCTGTTTCTCCTAACATACCTAACAATCCCTGTGAATTTCATCGAAATCGGTTCATAGCTTTTTGAGTTATCTTGGTGACAGACAAAGAGACAAACAGGCAGACAGACAGACAAACACGACGAAAACATAACCTCTTTGGCGGAGGTAATCATAGTAACATTATTCAATTTATACTTAAATATAAGAAAACGTCACGAACTAGCACTTCAGATTTTACATTTTTGCGTGTGTTACGGCTGCAATCACTCTTTGATCACGAATGATCATGATCAGCCCTCGGGAGAAATTAGTTATAGTTAGGAAGTTTAAGCCTCCGTTTCCGAGCAGGACGATATCACATAAGAAAGAGCAAGAGACATATAGTATGCCAGAGAAACGGGGAACCCATGCACGAAGGTGTTCCCACCACACAGGATCAACGCGCATGGGAACAGCAAGTCGGGAAAAAAGAGGAACAGATAAAGCATGTGCAAGTAGGAGTATGAAATCGAGAAGGAAGCAAAGTGGGCACGAAAGAGAAACGTCCAGAAAGCCTAGCTAAGGGCTGAGTCGGGAGAGATTACGGCGCCATCGATTTTCATCGCTGATCACGGTTGATCACTATCAGTATTACCTCAAAAAATGGTCACAAAACAGATGGATCAAGCAGAATCGTCCCCACAGTAAGCACAAAAAGGCGCCTTAAGTTCTGACATATCCTCGGATTGGTAGTGTGAATCCAAATTCTTTGTCAATGGATCCTATTACACATCCGTGTAATAGCTTGCAAGATTGGAACGAATTGAGTGTCGGAAAGTTGTGTACTTTTCTGCTATTTATACCAACACATCAACGCATTCGGATGCTGTGACGTTTGTAGTCGTTCAATAGACTAGCGTATGAATCGGCTGTTGGACAGCCCGGCCTCTTATCACGTATCAGAAGTTCATGCAAAAATGCTATTATGTAACTGATGAGTCTTGATTTGTCGATAAATAATGTCATTGGGGGACACACAGTTTGTTACTGAAATCGTTTCAACTGTATTTTCATCTGCTCCTCGTTGTGATTCCAAATCTGAACCGCCGCTTTTCTCTATCACGTCCCTTTTCCAAGAAATCAGTCCTGTTTCGGGTACTGCATCAGTGCTATTCCTATACAGGACGCGTACTGTGAATATTTCCTGACGAGTCCTATAATGCTCTTCCTACGAGAATATAAAGTAGGAATATTTAAAAAAAACTGACGTGCTAGCAAAATTCCAGTTGCAAGTCTAAAATCAGCGTCCAATTTAATATCGGCCTGATTTTTTTATTTTGAAATCTCGAAAGTTTGCATTTTAAGATCAAGACATTCGATCACGCCGATAACATATTTCTGAAGTCAACGTCCATGCTAATATAGGAGCAGTTCTTAAATTTGCAGCGACAGGAGATATGAAAAATTTGTACCCCTATCTAATCTACTCCACTCCTGTCAAGTGTAGCCCAGAAGTAAGCTATACCCTAATGCAAAGCAGTTGTCTGCATTGCGTTGCATTCATTCTAACGGCAGTGTTGTATGTTGAGAGACGGGTTCAGACGATGGTCAAGTGAACGAGATTCCTAATCTAGTGTGAATCTTTCGATGTGCAATCGTAAGCACAACAGAGTGCCAAAAAATGCGATAAAATATTAGCCGTCAAGTCCGGTTCAAATCGAAGGATTCCTAATGGCGATGGCACACTCTAGTTAAAGAACGACTATCGTCATCTTTTCGTACGAACGTTATGTTAAACTCTTGTAAACACAGCTTTGAGATCACCTAGCAATGGTGTAAAATTTTTATTGTCAGTTACCTAAGTTTACTCTGCAAGTGCCGTTAGTTAAATTTCGGACATATCATTATGTCTGGAGGGATTTATAACTCTAAATTCTGTGCAAGTGTGTGCTATTTAAATGAGCACATCAGCGCATTCGGAAGAAAAGATGACGATCCTCGTTCTTTTGACTAGCGTGTGGCATCGGCATTACTCTGACAACTTTGCGTTTTTGTGCCGCTTGAACCGACACAGCAAAGTGGTCAGATGCGGAGCTGAAAAACTCGTTCATTTGACCATCATGTGAACCAACTTTTTCCTGGAAATAAAGGAGGCTAACTAATGCCTCCTGAGTCAGTAAACTAATCTTGAGTTAGATCTCTTGTAATAAAAAAGTACTAACAGCTGTCAACAAAATGGACTCAATGCCATTAGGCCATTTATTAGTTTCTTCATGGTGGTATTATACTGGTATATTCTTTCTGGGCTACACTTGACATATGGTGTACCTAGTCCAGTTTTCCAACCCGCACCAACCTGTAGCAGCAGCGTAGGTCGAACGAAGCGTCAGCAGGCGCGGAGGAAGACGTTGGAAGATCAGAAAGCACCGCAGTTTCCAGCTCTGGCAGCTTCCGTAACCTGCTGTCGGTGCAGGCACTGCTTGCGGAATTCTTTATTCTCCGTATCTTCTTGTTATTCTTGTGTCAGCAGTTGCAGAGTTCTTCAAAGTCAGACGTTCGTTGATGCAGATTTTAAAGCAGTGAAAAAATCCGGTCTTGATTGTATCCGTAGCGATCTTCTTGTGGTAACTTTTAATTGTAGCAGTAGATCCACGAGTTATGGTCCCACTACGAGCTGATTACTCTCGTTTGTACGAGTTGTATTCACTCTCGTTATGTTTCTAGCACGAGCTGATTACTCTCGTTAATACAAGTAGTATTCACTCTCGTAATAATGATCGCCGCGAGCTTATTCAACTCGTATAGAGCTACGAGCCAAAAACTCTCGCAGAACGAGCGATTATTCACAGCGCACAACTGGAGTCCCGCAATGAAGCCTGTCGGCCGGCGACCGCTTCACTCTCGAGGACAAAATTGGTACGCGCGCAGAGGACTTGTGGTGGTGGACAGTTGCCTGCAGCCTCTAATATACAAGACGACGCTGTAGCAGCCTTGAAATAAAGTACTGCACTGATACTGTAATGATGCCCTCAGAACTATCATTACAGTTGACGTCGGTGCTGCAGTGAGGAACTAACGGAGATGAAGGTCCGTTGTGGCGAGGCGAGCATGGTGAAATAGTTTCGAAATTCACTACACAAAGCAAGAGTTAACAAAGATGCGCCGAGCGATGCATGGGTCACAAGGTTAGCTAACGTGGATTCTGGAGCACTTCCGTTTTGGAGTTAAATTAGTACCGGCAATTTTGGGTGGGGGTGGTGAAATATATTTTTTTTTTTATAAATGGATGTGACCTTTCCGTTCGGAAGAAAAGCTACTTGGCTGCACAATACCTTTGTGAAAACAAACATCAAGCTTCCCCCTAAAGTTGAGGTAGCACGTAATTGCGTAAGAGTGTAGCAATACATCCGTTAAGCGATATGACCTTTCCGTTTTAATTAAAGAGGAGCTGGCATGCACTCGGAAAGGTATGGGTGTGGTAGTATGTGTGTACATGGTATACTAGTGTGCTTCTTCCGTTTGAGGAGTGTTGGTAAACTGCACGGTGCTTCGGGGGTGTGGTAATCACCCAGGCCAGTTGCCGTAGTGGCTCTTCCGTTCTGAAGTGCAGTTCGTATCTTAGTTAAGAGTATACGGATGCGTTATAAGCCCACACGAATGTCGCCAGTAATCCTTTTATTTCGAAGCGCACTTTGAGTTGGCTCTTGAATATGTATACGTGTGTCGTAAGAGGAACTTCTAAAACGTAGACGGGCCTATTGTCTCAGCTTCGGGAGGAGTCTCAGTTTAGAGGTAACCAGTTCTATAGGTTGCCTGTTTTCCCTACATTCGTCAAACATTTCCTCTAGCTAACAGCACATAAAATCGTTAAGCTGTACAGTTGAATATACGTACAACCAGTTAAGTTTTACAGCACATTTCCGCTGGTAATTCAGTATGGTGACGGGCATCACTGCAATGCACGATAGATGGAACTGTGCCTATATGGCATGGCTGAGCTATGTAGGTATTTATTTCAACCCCGGCGCTGCATTTAGTCTTCCTTTAAGGAGTTTTCTTAGTTTTAGGAGGTTTCCCTTTCAAAAGTTTTCCTGTTTCCCTAGTCTGTTGAATGAGTTCTACTGTTATCACTGCTATCTTGCAGCAGCAAGCTAGTAAACTAGTCGCAGTATATTTTAGGGGCATGTGCATATAGTGTATTATTCTTGACTATCTTTTTTCCCCTAACAATTATGAGTTTCAGTAAATTTTATTTTGTCATCCTGATATATTGATGACCAGGAGTATAGTGGATACACAAATGTCCTAATGTAGAAGTAATCTAGTGTGTATAAGTACGAACGTGACCCCTTAGTTCTACAACGAAGTGTGGACTCAAATTTACTGGTTTAATAAATCACAAAATATTTATATGTATCTGGCAAGAATTAAAGGAATATTAAAAACTCCGCAACTCTGCATAAGTATATGCATTAATAAACAATAGGGTTGCTTTATTATGACTATCTGAGCAGTTCATAAATTTGTATTCCATGCAAAATGTACTTGGCGTCATAAAAAATGTAAATTCACACATTTTTGTAAAATCATCATTAATGGCATAAGGTATTACACGGCCGCTCTATAAAGTAACGACACGTATTGCCAATGCAGAAATAAATGCAGTAAAAATATAAACGTTTAGTTCTATTTGACGTACATTTTTTCCTTTGATTTGCCATATTACATATTCTATCATTACCCTCCATAATGGCCTCAATAGCATTCCTTAAATCACTCCTGGTGCTGTTGATTTATATAATAATAATTTATTTATGTTTTTCATTTATAATATTTTTATTTTGCGTGCAATTTTCTAGCTTTTGATCAATGCCGAATTTCTTACCTAATTGCCAACCCACCTCCTCATATCCCTCTCCATTGCTACGAAGATCATTCCAAAAGTAATACCCATTTTTATTGCGGCAAAAGGGATGCGAGGTGATTGCATATTGCGTTGTTATGATGACTTAGCTTCTGCACTCAAGACCTGACAATTTCATCATTCTGCTACAGATGTTGACTGCGTGACGCTCTAAGAAAGCAATTCCTGTCTGAAGTAGAGATGCGTCATTGAATTGCTCCGCAGAGAAAATTGAACCAATCAACAATCACTGGCGCCTGGGGAATGTTTACGAAGCCGATGCAGTTGATGTGAGCGTGTTAGGAGATGGGNTGACTGTGTGACGCTCTAAGAAAGCAATTCCTGTCTGAAGTAGAGATGCGTCATTGAATTGCTCCGCAGAGAAAATTGAACCAATCAACAATCACTGGCGCCTGGGGAATGTTTACGAAGCCGATGCAGTTGATGTGAGCGTGTTAGAAGATGGGTTCGTCGATTTCAGAGTGCCGACAGAGATATGAGAGACAAAGTGCGCTCTGGACACCCATGCACAGCCACCACCACAGACAACAAAGTGCACCTCAATCAACTCATCGGCACCGTTTGGTGGAGAACGGTGAATGAAATGCTTGTAGAGTTAGACGTGGGTGTCGCCCGTGTAAGGCCAGAGAAAAAGGAAAAATTTCGTTTGTGACAACGCGAGGCTACATACAATTATGAAGATCACGGACTGGAATGTGTGACAAGTTCGGCTGGATCGACGGTGCTGTCTCACACCTCCTTCCCCACCAGTATAGTTCCAACCTAACAGTGTCAGACTTGAGACTTCCAGCGGTTCGGTGCTCTGAAAGACGCATTACGTGGGCAGCTCTTCCCGACAACAACGCCGTAATCGCAGTCTGGAAGAAATAGACCTCGGCAAGTCTACGACCAGGGTCTTCGGCCCAGGCATCAAGGCTCTCGTTCATCGTGGCAAAAGTGCATTAGGAATGGTGGTAACCACATAGAAAAATAAATTCTGGAGCTCAAAAGGTCGCTCGTTTCAACGTTTTAATGGTGCCACTTTCCGTCTTCATAGCTCTTCAACTTTTTGAAATAAAACAATGGGAGGCATTACTTTTGGAGCGACCTTTGCAAGTTGCGTAGAATGAACTTTTCATAATTTCATGTATTTTGTATGCTGCATAATATATTATCTGTAACTCGGGTATTTCACAATAATTGGATTCCACAATTAAAAAACTCTACGCGGACTACAGTGGCACTACGCGTCTCAAAGTTGAATTGTACCTGGAGGTACTTCGACTAATGAAATGTTAACGAATGTTACACACTTTGAGCTGTGATGGAACAAGCACTCAAATATACGCAAATTGCACGTTCAAATAATGGATCCACGTTCAGTTAACGATTCAGCAAGTCTCTATTGTTATGTCCGAGAAGTTAGAAGCAACATATTAAGTAATAAGGCATTCGGAGTTACGTGGTCATCACGTTCTACAATTCCGTTTACTTATGCATTATACATTATATATCCTTTATAAAAAATAACCGACTTGGTCATGTATCTTTCCATTCAAACACTGAAATGCAGTCATACGCCCAACTTATGAGTACACGTTCCGCTCCCATGTCGTTCAACTTGAATGCTCTACAGAGTACACCGTATCCTAGCTACCGACTTTCAGCATGTAATCGGGACGTCGTACAAATGCTCAGCAACGGTCCGGCAGCAGCTACCGCTGCCAGTCTGGAAACGTCATATATTTATATACATATACATACAGAAAAATATCAATTTGCTTGTTTTCCCTTAAGTACGTTCCTTTGTTACTTTCTAAGTTAGTGCGACCGTTACGTTTTCAGTATGGAAAAAGAAAACTTAGGTATCCTAGTTACAATTTCGGGAGTTTAAAGTTAAGCTACTGCTGTTGGCAAGTCATAGGTAGAAAATTTGCTACCTGACTTGGATCCTATTTCACACGTCGTATACATGATACGGGTCTGCGGTATCACTGAAGAACAATACGTTTGGTCTGTGGAATTTCCAAAGGTTTCAACATCCAGCTAGTTTAGGATCTAAATTAGTCGCGGGTGGTTGACACAAGCAGGTGGCTCAGAACACAGAGAGGTAGGTAGCACTGCAGTCGCGCTTCCAGGCACGTACGTGGATGACGTCAGTCTGTTCGAAGGTCAGGCTGCTGCAGAAAGAATTCTGCCTCACAGGCCTAATCGCAGATTCTCAAAGCACTTGGTAAGTTTAATTACAGTTATGTGAAGAAGAGACAGTAACTGTGCAGAACTCAAAGTTTACTTACTGAGAAGGTCCTCTTTGCGAAATGATTGAAAATCTATTATACGAAAGAGCTTGTAATATAAATATATTTATTTATATTATAGATACAGTATGTGTCGCGCAATGCACTGAAAGAATATAATAGGAAGAAATTCCAGTGTTGACGATTTAGTGCAACTGTATTTGTAACCTAATACAGAGTCGGCTTATTAATTACTACCAGCTTAAACCTATGCAACTTCTATAGAACAGAAGCATTTTTTTTCGGCGATATCTAAAACCCGTATCATTCTAATTTCCCTTTATCTAATGCTGAAGGAACCTGTGGATGCTCTACAGAACAAAATAATTATTCCTAAAAAAATAATGATGACACCCTCGGACTCGTATCATGCATACGAAGGTTGAAAAATGTTCCAAGTCAGGCAGTGAATCTTCTACCTAAGACCCGCCAGCAGTAGTAGTTTAAATTAGAACTTGATTCATTCTCCTATTGATCCTTTCCCAGGTCGTATCGAGGATACCCAAGGGTAACCCAAATTTTCCTCTGTCTCGTTCCGGTCGTACTGAGGAACTAACTGAGTAACTAACTGAGGGATAAGCAGAATTATAATATACTAGCCGGCCCGTGACCCGTTGGGTCATCACGATCGTCTTCGCTTTCGCTAAAAAGGTGTTATTTAGCTGGGCGCAGACCACTCGCTATTCGGCCGTTGTCTTTTGCCCGTCAAGGAGCGGCCCGTTCGGTTTACTAACAGATTCTTTGCTTCTCTAACGAATATTCAACACGCAGTCTGTAATTAAATTCAATATATATGTTACCGATTCCAGTTGTATTTTCCGTAGCAACGTTGAAATTATGGTGCCCGTTCTTGCAACCAAGTGGCTGGTTTCACTAGCAGATGATTAACTTTTGGTAAAAATCCTTTCTTCTGTTTGTGTGCCTGTTCTTTCTTAGTACCATAACTCAAGAATTTATGGACGGATTTTCATGAAATATACACGAGTTGTTAGGTATACCACAAAGAGTAAATGACGAAATTTTTGTGACGATCTATAAGTTCGTTCGTTTGTTTGTCACCTGTTTGGTGACAGGTTGTCCACAGATGTTTTTATGTTTTTTTTGCTGCCTGTGTTGACAATTGAATTAAAGAGCTAATCCATGGAGGTATTTGGGGCTGCGGCAAAGTCACTTGAATTCCTTCCCGTCCGAAAGCGAAGAAGCTATGCCAGATATACCACAGGCCCTACCCTAGCTAATCCATCGAATTTTTTCTCGTCTAAAAGTGAAGAAGTGTCATACAAGACACAAACAAGACATGTTCACAGACTTTTAGTATACTATATGTAGATAGATATAGACCTGAGCTCGTCTGCACGAGTGTGTTTGTACACGTCAAAAGTGATACCGAAAATGAAGGTGCGTATATATAACATATACCTATCTATTTTTTCAGGCAGATGCTGAATTTTCATTTGAAACCCTCTAAAAGTAATAAATGAAGCCAACGGGTTTCTTTGTTAAATACTAATTTTAATTAATTACTCTTTAGTAATTTTAGTTATAAGTAATTTTAATAGTAGGTAATGACGCGTGCTGCTCAAATGAATTCAAACAGAACTCAACGAAAGAGGGTTGTCACAATTTCCTCGCTGTCATTTTTGACGGCGCAGGCTAGAAGTCGGGCCATGTTTGGCGTTCACTATTTTACCACTGTATCTTTTAAGTTTCCTGACTAATTTCATACAATTTAAATACATGTAACTCTCGACTTTTACGAGAGATGAGGACCGGATGAACTCGTGATACTCTCGTGATACGTTCGTAAAAGTCGAGATAAGGTCGTATATATATATATATATATTGTGTTGCCAAATGAAATCTAGGCTTTTCTGCTAGATTCTCGAGGAAAAAATGTTAAAAAATGCTAAATCTCTTTATGTAGCAAAAAATGATATTGGAGCAGCATTTTACTAGAAAAATTACGCTGTAAAT
>LQNS02276866.1:7124560-7144320 GCA_001587735.2 Parhyale hawaiensis
AATAGTTTCGTTTGACTTATTGGCCATCGTGGTCAATGGCTAATTAGCTCTTCCATTCATGGTTTATTGACCATCCTGTATTTTTCCAATTGAAGCAGCAGATTAAACTCTCCTGTCCAGCTAACACATGCAGGCGAAACGGTACAGGGGATCCTATACACATGCAAACAGCGGGGATCCGGCTTAATATTACTTGGCGTGTAGCTAAGATCTTGATGATCCTACGAGCCTCGGAAACCATACAATTATCCTTCCCTAAAACCTATAGAGGAAAATTATTATTTAGAACACCGTCTGTTCAACCTTTCAGTCCTTGCCTGTACCATAACTGCATTGCATCTTTAAGGCTTATTATAGCAACCAGCATCTTCCAGCTTTTACGACGTTGAAGAACAGTACCCAGCCGTCAAAAATGACGGCGATAATTTTGTAATGAAAATTTTTTATTGTTCTTATTGGCGGGACGGATTTTGTTGCAAAAACCTTATGCTTCATACCTGTAGCCCTGATATTTTATTAGAGTAACGAATGTTGTGCCGTCATGTGTTTGCGAGAGCATCATTTCACACCTGCAAGTAAAAGGCAGAATATCAGTTTTGAAATGCTTGAAAGTCAAGTAGCGCCAAGAAAATATAGTTAAATCATAAGAATTTACGGGAAATGCTCAGTGCTTCCCTCAGTGCCTCTATCTTGGATATCAGCAGTTAGTTGAACCATGAAGATTGAAATTTGGCGGCACTATGCATTAAAAATATTTTGGCTTGGTCGAGCTCAGTGTATGTAATACTTATTTGAACTGTTAGAAAGAAATTCAGCTAAAAATATATGCGAAATAGCTTATGCACGATAGGATAAAAACTCTCTCGCAGCGACAGCCTTTCGTCTACCACGCTTAAAAAATATCAAATATGTAGTACCAAACTACTTTTCAAAGCGAAGCTGGCTTCAGAAAAGACAGTATTTCAATTTTTGAGCATCTATTCTAGAAACTATATTTACCGTCGTTATTCAGAGCTGAAATTTCATGTTATGTCTGCTTGTTATTCCCTAGATTATTTACCAGCTATATCTTTAAGAGCGTGACGGAGAAAAGAACCAACCAAGGAAGCATGCAAGCAAGCAAACATGCAAGCGACCGAACACTTCTCATAGTATAGTGGATAGTATCATGAAAAGTACCGGCAATACGTAGTTGGTAGCTTATTTACTACATGCTTTGGACTTAGGTAATTTACTTGTTCAAGAAAGAATCTCATCAGCCTGTAAAGTTGACAGATCACCACACAAACCCTCTATTGATAGATAGAAAGACTATCGTATAAGTTTTGATCGTGATAGAGCTTCGCTCATTCTATGAAATTATTGCTGTTGAAGATAACTTTGCATAAATAAAGCACAGTTTCTTATTACTTAAAGCCTACCGTTATCTTAACGACCATCGTCTGAGTATTTAACTTGATGGATTCTCCCTCAATCTCTGACGATAATAATTGAGAAGACTATCGTGTAAGTCGCTAAGATGATGGACCATCGCTCATTTCTAGAAAATGATTAAGGGGGCTCTGACCTGTAAAATGGTCAAAAATTGCATTTTTTTTATTCCATTTTTCCATTCTATAACTCTTTAAAAATCACGGAAAAGTGAAAACTAATAATCTTCTCAACTCTGCTAGTCGTGGCATAGGATTGAAGCAAAACGTGACCATTACAATAATAATGACACCCAAACTTTGAATGGCCGTACTGAAAAACTAAGTTTTTCTATTGGTACAAGTCATGAGACATTCATTTTTCATCCAATTCATTTGAAAATTGTGATGAATACTGCTATAAGTAGTAGCTACTGACGACCGGTTCGCGATTTTTGATTGAAAAAAACTTACAGATTTATTACACCAGAAACACGTTTTTATATATTTTTATAAATTTTTACACGGTAGGCCAACGCAAAGCCTTATATATCATAATATGTGAAGATTATCAAAAAACCCGAACCGGTCGTTAGTTAGTAATGATCTCAAGTTCGACCATACCAAATTCCATGTCTCTAGCACAATTATTGACGGCGTGGTCATCTTTACCGTCAAAGATGACGTCATCAGTCAGAGATGACGTCATAGATGACGGATGACTTTTCACTCATACACGACGTCAGAAACCATATTTGACATATACTGTGCAAAATTCAGGTAAAAAACACTAATATTGTATTGTTTATTCATTTTTTTCGCTTTACAGGTCAGAGCCTCCTTAACATTACAAGACTATCGTCCAAGTCTGTGGCATAGGGGATTTTCACTCGTTCCTCGAAGATAATTGTTATTACAGAAAATTGTCATCTCGGTCTTTAAAGATCGACACACTTTCTCACGTCCGCTGCATTCCAGTTTGGATAGAGTGGCAAAAAAACGGGCAGAGCGCGAAGGTAAAGGCAGCCATGACGAGGCGAGTCTACCGGTAAAGGCAGAAATTATTTACCACAATTCAAGGTTGCTTGGGATACGTCCTAGATCTTGACGTCAAATTCGAAACCTGGAATTTCCCCTCGGAATTGTGCTTGTACGAGGGAGGCTTAGAAGTCCCCCTCTTCAAGGATACATAATAATTAGTAATCGCGTTGAAACGGCAGAGTTCTTATATGAAAATGAAAAGATGACCATTTTTTATCGCATTTAATTAATGATCAAGACAATAGACCTTTCTTCCTCATCAGATTCTTTTTTAAGCTTAGAAAACTTAAATTTTTTTCAATAATGTTTTTGTCGGTGCACGTGACATCAAGTCTACATCAGGGCCAAAATATAGTCAAAAGTTAGATAATTTTAATCGCAGATTCAACAGTTTCAGTAGTAATGCTAGGAAATTATCTGAACCCTATTTTAATGAGCAGCAATGCGCACAGGAATAGTTTGCTGTTAATTAGCCTATATAACAGCGCAGGCACCAACAAAAGTCACGTTCATAATGTACTAATGTATGTGTAAGCCACGGGGATGCATTCAGCTCATTTTTTCCAACTAATTTTATAACACGTATAATTAGTTGTTGTATATATAGCAATAGTTCGAATTTTTCGAGTTAAATATATGTACATTAGACTCTAATTTTCGCACAGTCGTTGTGGTCATTTTGTCACCTTTATGTTTATTTTTTAATTGAAAAAAATCAATTTTGTAAAAGGTTTTCTGTAGCGTTAAGTGCCACACTGAAGTAGTTTACATAGAAAGGCGACTCTCTGTATTTACGTTAATTGGGGAAAGTTTTTTATTTTCTACAATTGTGTAAAGCAAATGGTTAGATTTTTCAGATATGTATGTAGAACGGTACCGCCTTGTCTAACTGAATAAGTCTTAATCTGAATGTCCTACGGCGAAATTGTTTCATTTTACGAAAGAAGTTAGAAAGATGTAAAAAATTGACAACCTCCACTTCGGGGATAGCTCAGTGCAGATATACAGCAATAATATTACAAGGAAGATATCCTGTATCCCACTTCTAAAACAACCAACAGGGCGTTGGCTGCTTGATTGGTTGATCTCTACGCCGCTATCATTAGCTACCTATAATAAAACACTTATTTGCTCAACAGTAAATGGGCCTTTGCTTTGCTAATTTCACTATTTAAGCAATGAGTACGTCTGAAGTACCTCTTAGCAGTAGCTTAGACATTGAATGTCCCTTCTTCCTACAATAAAACTTTAATAGGGCAACTCTCATGAATTTAGATAAATTATTACCGAACTTAGAATGGCGATAATTTTTTTATCACCATAGATAGTCTGTATTTCGCGCTTTTCTAACCTATCTTGGTTCTTAAACGTACCTCGTCTAACCCGATTCAGGACTAACCTCCTACCTAACCTAATCTAATTCGCTTAACCATAATTCAACAACAAAACAGCACTAAAAACCATCGCCGTTGTTAGTCACCTGCGTTAGGGGCAGTTACTTGCTCAAGTTTTGAGTTTTGAAAATCCTTCCATTGATTGAGTGGCCAGTATATACGATGACGTAATACGTGCTGCTGTAAGTAAAAAATTGCAGGGTAGTATATACGATGACGTAATACGTGCTGCTGTAAGTAAAAAATTGCAGGGTGTTCCCGTATAAATGAGATCCAAAAATCATATATGAACGGATCCTCAGCAAGCATTTTTTACCTTACAATCGGGTGACGGGAGTCAAGGATGCCTTATAAAAGGAAGATCTTCTGTGCCCCATATGATGTTGGTGTGCTTTATGGTCGGGTCAAATTTTATACCACCATCAGTAGTCTCCGGTTGTGCTTATAATATTTTGTGAAGATTTGTCGTTTTTCTTGGAGTAGTTGGCTATGAGGGCTACCACTTAACTCTACGCTCCCAGGAAGCTTCTGTCTCGTAAGGAATGCAGTTATTGCTCATACGGACCGTGCCCATATAAAAAACTTTGTCGCAAGTGGAGCATTTCACAAGCGGCGGTGGCCTTGAAAACGGTACCACCCTCGGCAGTCATTTCGCAAACAAGCATAACGTAACGCTCACTTCTGGGAACTGCATCGTACACCAAGGTCTCGGTGTGTGTCCCCGAATGTTCTGCAGTGTCGCAGTGTCACCTCCGTAGGCTGGGGTCTGTGGTTGTCTCAGAATTTTCTGGAGTACCAATGTTACCTCAGTAACGTGAGGTCTGTCTCCGAATGTTCTGGAGTGTCGCAGTGTCACCTCTGTAGGCTGGGGTCTGTGGTTGACTCAGAATTTTCTGGAGTACCAATGTTACCTCAGTAACATGAGGTCTGTCTCCGAATATTCTGGAGTGTCGCAGTATTTTCCCCTATATACAGCAAGGTCCGTGGCTCTATAGCCGAATGTTCTGGAGAGTCACAATGTCACCTCAATACGCCAATGTGTGTGCGTGTATGAATAGCCTGAGTGTCATTTCCTCATTATGATGCTGAAAAAGTATGTGGGACCAGAAAAAGGAGTAGTGCACTCTGTTTCAAGTTGTTTTATGGGATCAAGATGAGTAATAAGACATTCGCCCCAGGCATCTGGGAGGAAATAAGAACTGTAAAGTAGCAATACATCTTGTCCCAGGCAACTGAAAGCAACCTAAGGGCAGGGTCGCCTGTAACAGACAACTGGCTTGCCTGCTGACTTGCTTGATTGATTGCCTTGTTGCTTGCTGGCTTGTTTGCTTGGTCGCACTCCGTCCTCCTGTCAGTGGAGCATAGGAGAAATTTATTTGTTCAACGACAAAAGAAGCAGCTGCTTTACCAAGATTAAAGACACCCTGCAGCTCAGTACCCATCACCATCAAGGCAAGTGCAAGCACAACACACGGAGGTGCAGCAGATAACAGAAGCGGTGGAGGGAGATCCTCGCGTGCTAACGCCTCGCGGAGGGAAAGTCGCTATTTGACTAAAGGGCACGATGCTTTCCAAGACCAGGCACTCTCACTGCTGGGGCCGGAGGAGGAGAGTACATGCGTCTGTGGAGGCGAAAGTATAGCACAAAAGCGCAGCCTTGAGGCATTACTGCCGCCATTCCTGGGTAATAGCTTATGTTTTCTATTCTAGTGCACCTAGCCGTAAAAAATGACAAGAAAAGTTTACATCGGCACGCCTTCAGTGATCATGCTTGCAGTCATGATCTTTCCTCATGAAAGCACAGTCTTTGGTTGGCTGATTGCTTGTTTGCCTGGTTTCTGTCTTCCTATTAGTGCTACACAGGAGAAATTCATTTGCTCACCTCTAAAAAGAAGCCTTTGCTCTGACAAATTAGAAATCTAAGCAATAAAGGACTCAAAAATTGATCTTACATGAACGCTGGATTTCACTTCTGTCCTTTAGCGAAGCTCTATTTTCTCTGAGATGATAATGCGTTAATTGAGTAGCTGATCAGCAAAGGAGAGAAACCAAAGATTCTCTTCAGAAAAGAAGCGAAAAAACGAGGGACTTGTCCAGTGGCCGGTCGTCATGTTCCTCTTTTGAACATGTTTCGCAATCGTCCCAATGTGTTACTGTACCGTAGAAGCAGCAGAAAATTGCATTATTTTTCTGAGTTTCATTATATTTTACTTCGCAGTTGAAGAGTTACCAGTAATTTGCCTCGTGACACTTGACGAGGTAACTTATTTGACGGTTAATATTTTCATCAGTTTTTGTGGCGTACTCAAAGTTGTTGTTGACAAAGATGCTACAAAACATTCAGATGATTGAAGTGAACACGTTCAAAAGACTAACGTGTAGACAGGCCTCAACTCAAACGATCATGGTGGCATTAGTCGCTAGTATTTGTATTTTGTTTAATTATAAGTTGATTTATATTTTTCACGTCATGCACAGGGCAGAAATGCCACAACAAGTTTCAAAAAGTCCATCATATCAACGCCGTTTGCAATGTTCACCTAGTCCACAAGGCCCATAAAATCCACAATAGTCCACCGAGTTCAAGAAGTTATATAATCTACAATGTCCAAAGATTCCACAAAATTCAAAAAAAATCATTAACGCCGAGTTCACACGTCATTCATATCAACGCGTTTACTCATCCACCAGTCCGAATAATTTGTTGGGTCGTTGACAGCACAACTTTGTGCATGCCACAAACAGTTATGAAAATGTTAACCGTCAAGTCGGTCTCCTCGGCAAGTGTCACTGTGTAAGTAACAGATATCTCTTCACATTTAAAGTGAAATAAATCTCAGAACCAGCGCACTATCCTGCTATTTCTAGAGCATAGTAACACATTCGGGCAAGTGGATGAGCGAACGCGTGAGATGGATGACGTGTGAACTCGGCCTTAGTAAGGCTGCAACACTCAGAAAGTTCGAAAAATTCACGTTCGCAAAACACGCAAGGTCAAAATCTGGACACCACGCCAGTAAGTTCTTAGCCGCTATGGTTTGATCGTTATTATAAATAAAAACGTAACATAGTGTTTATTGTACCAATTTTTTTTTAACTGAGACGCTCCGTACCATGAAACAAATGTCCTCGTAACGCTCCCAGTCAGCGTCATGGTAATAAGCAAACCAGTTAGAAACTTTTCAGAGTAAAAGCCAACGCTCGGGGGCGCCAGGCGAGAGAACTTTCCTCCCTATATAACCGAGTCCTCCGTGTGCTGCTCAGAGACGCGTTGTGTGGTGCTGGAGCGTTGTGAGTACGCCGTGTTCTTGTGTCGTGATTATCTGCGCTTTCTTTTGGTCAGCATGTACAGACTGGTGAGTGTTGTGCCCTGTCAAACGATACAGAGCAGATCCATACTAGTAAGGGGCTTACCCAATTGCCGAACTAACTCTATTTCCGAGTAAACAGTTATTATTTGATGGGATTATTACTCTCACCTATCAAATATTACTGTTTGTTCGGAAATAGAGTTAGTTCGGCAATTGGGCAATGCCCATGTAGACTTTTGTTGTTCGCGAGCGGTACAAAGTGTCCTATTGTTCTCTCACTTCCATGTAAACACTAGAAAAAGTGCAAACTTTTTGAGTTCTAACTTACTATAAATCTCAAGAAATATCCAACACTTTTCTTAATACCTAGTGACGCTCTGCACTGGGCTTTCACCCCGCTGCAAACGATGGTCTTTTGAGCTGTGTTTTCACTTTACTGCATTCCCATATTTCGTTGGGTCCATGCAAACACAGCTGTCTAGCAAAAGTTTCGATAAAATATTAGCCGTCATATCCCCTGACTTACCAAGCGACACGGGTGGCCTTAGTTTCTTGTCAAATTTCGTGCAAATGGAGAGTCAGAAAGCGGTGCACTTTTTCGATGATTTCGCAGACACAGCAACGCATTCGAACGCTGAGTAGTAAAAACACCGGACAAAGGGCTATCATCTGCAGCAGGCTTTACTAAGCAACGCAACTTGACGGCTAAAATTGAAATTTTAGCAACTTTTTTGCGGGCAAGCAGTCGTGTTTGCAAGGTCACAAGAAAATATTCGAATACTTTGCTGTGCGCATTCCTAAAAGGTGTCGCTGTGTATCTTCATGTATTATTTGTTTTATTTATGTTTTGTAGGCTTACGTTCTTCCAAGCTGGAAATGCTCTGAGTAAGCATAGATGCTTCCACTATATCCGCACCTTCCATGATCCGACTGAAGCACAAAATTTTCTTGGCGGTGCAGCGACTGTTTTTTGCTGTCAGGAGAAATCTTGGAACACAGGAGGGTGGATAATAATGCGTTGCGCTAGCCTCGTTTAATAGTTTAAATTGAAGACCACGACAGAGTCATTACGACGGAAACGCACAACCCGTTGTATAGCGCAACCTCTCGTGACAAGCGTGACAGGCACTGAGTCTGAACATTCATTGCCCACGGGGAGCTCACTGAGGCGGTGTTTACACGTCCATCGCAGTCAGTCAAACTGTTGGACGCGGCGCGTTGATTTGATGGAAGCGGCTGCAGCAAATGCGGGAGACAGAAGGACGAAGCACGTCGCATTTTTGAAAGCATGGCGTAATTCAAGTACAGTAAACTGCAAACAGAACATATAAATGCAGAATTAATTCTCTATAACATTTTCAAATCATGAAAAAGTCGACAAAAATTATTTTTACCGTTACTTTAACGACGAGAATCACTGTATTCCCGTTTAAAACACGAAAACTAGTTAAGGGTAAAATGTTTTACTAAGAACAGTGGCGCCATATTTTATTGTATAACATAGCGATTGCTGTGCGCTCATTTCACTTTTATCGGTCTATCTGGCTTAAATTATTTGAAAATAGGCTGTTCCTATTAAATTCAGGCTATAAGATAACGGGATACGGATGTGACTACAAACCGACGCGAAAGATAAGCGAAAATGCAAAGAAATGAGATCATAACTGATCGCGCAACGTCAGTCGTTTGAATGAAGGTCGGTTCAACGTGTGGACAGCGACAGCAAAAGTTGACTCACGGCTCGCGTTCATTTTCGGGAGTGAACGCGTTACGATGTTGACGTGTGAACTGGCCTTAATACCCCGTAGTTTGTGGTGACACTCGGCGAAACTGTCGCCAAGCTGCCCTTGCTTGAGCTTTGCAGGAGCGTGCTTAGCCCACTCGGAAATTTGTAAGGCGATTATAATTTATCATTTGATGCCGCTCGCTAAATACTCGTAGACATCGGATAAATGATTATCCGAATATCTAGGTACCTATACACCGCGACAATAATTCTACAACGGCAGGTTTATACACCTTTGAAGAGGTAAATCTAACGTTAATATTCTTTTTATGGTACCTCATACGTTCACTTTAGCGGCCAGAGGTTCCCAAACTTTTGTTGGTTTCTTCAGGTATTACCCACAACCGAAATTTCATTGCCCATACCTAGTTGTCGTCAATAATTAATTAATTTATGCGATATTCTATTTCAACAGGATGTGCATGTCATAGCTAAAGTAAATGATAAACCTAATCTTGAAAACTAGTTAATACAAGACAGTTCTATAAACGTATGACCTCGGTTACCTATGTTACTATTAGTGTAATGGATGAGACGGTTTCCTTCTCGCAAGTTCTTCACAGCGTGGTGGTGGTGTTGCGTGAGGTGTTTGCGAGCGCACACCTAAAATTTCTGCCACTTGTGGCTTGTTTCTGCGTTTGGTTAGTTCTAGAATTTATTGTACCCATTCAAAACCATCCCATGTAACTAACATCAAGTCTAAATGCTGCAGGAAGATAAATAATCTACACTCTTAACAAGTTTTGAACAAAGAACCCATTTTCAAGTCATCACCCACTGCTTAATCTTCATTACCTATACTAGTAGGTATTTTACCCACACTTTGGGAACCTCTGCGCCTTTCAGGGCCAGTTCACACGTCCATCGTAACGCGTTCACTCCCGAAACTGAACACGAACCGTGAGTCAATTTCTGCTGCTGCTGTTCACACGTAGAAACGTCCTTCATTCAAATGAATAACGCCACGCGTTCACTCAAGATCTCATTTCTTCAAATTTTCGCCTATATTGATCGTCGGTTTGAAGTCACATTTGTAGTCCATAATCTTATAGTCTGATTTTGATAGGGATAGCCTATTTTCCAAATATTTAAAGCCTGATAAACCGATATAAGTGAAATAAATTGCGTGAAGTAATCGTTTCGTTGTGAAATCAAAAATGGCGTCACTGTTCTTAGTACAACATTTTCAGCTTAACAAGGTTTTTGTGTTAAATGGGAATACAGTGATTCAGATCGTTAAAGTGACGGTAAAAAAACATTTTTTTTCGATATTTTTATGATTTAAAAACGCTCTAGAGGATTATCTCTATATTTATAGGTTCTGTTTACCAAATTTGAATTGCATTACGCGTTCAAAAATGCGACGTGCTTCGTCCTTCTGTCTCTCGCATTTGCTGCAGCCGCTTTCATCAAATCAACGCTCCGCGTCCATCAGTTTGACTGAACGCGTTACGATGAGGGACGTGTGAACTGGCTCTTAGATACACCTTCGGGACTTCTGTCTTTCATGCCCCCTTGACTTCTTTCCTTCCTTTTTCATGCTCTTGCTGCTGATGCTTTGTTCTCTTCATCCCCTTCTCTTTCAACTTACTATTTTCATGCACGTTGATCCTCTGTGCGAACATCCTCGTGCACGGATTCTACGTTTCTATCGACACAGTACTCGTACCTATACCTTTTATTTATTTAATTTTGGACACACCCTAGTTACGTCTAGGGAAGCTTGAACAATGTACTATATACTCGCACACAATATGAACGATAAGGTTAGCTTATTACTGGGTTTGCCAGAGTCGTGTTACCTGTGAATAACGCATAAGTGGCAGGATGACTTGAACGAAAACGCAACTAATGCCTTAACCCGTTCAGCGCAGGCTGTGTACGCATGTCTCCATATACAACCGTCGGTATATTTTCCTGAAAAACAGCGCGATGTTTTTCACTGCATTAACATTCGGATAGTATATTTGGTAGCGGTCAGTCCAAATAATTACACGCTTCTTTGTTGATTATGAAAGTAAGACATACACGAGATATAATCACCTGTATAAAAATTATTTGCTTTCCATTGTACAGAAAATGACTATAAAGAATTCAGTCTCCTGAAGCCGGGTGCCCACTGACGACTTTCGTCGGCTCTAGCAGCCGAAAGCCAACTCCACTAATCCGATTACGTTGCCGTCATGCATGACTTCAATATGACGTCAATGAAATCGTGCTCTGATTCCCATAGGCTATATAAATCTCGGCAAATTTAAACTTTTCAGAATTAGGAGCAATAATAGAAAGTTCATCACTGGCATTTCAACGGTGCAAAAATGCCGCAGCGGCTGAGATTTTGGACCAATTTTCAGGACAGTTAAATTTTAAGCCAGCTAAACGTGCCGTGGCAACGTCATCGGATTAGCTGAGTTGGTTCTAGGCTGCTAGCGCCGACGAAAGTCGCATAAGTGAGCCCCGGGCTTCAGGCGAAGGGGGCAATGGAAGCTAGCTTCTCTGGGAATGCAAAGAAAGTAATTCCAAGTATATTTACTTTCCGTTTGTTCACTCTAGAACGCATTTCTCTGCAGCCACCGGGAACAGTTGAAAGCCTTTCAAAAGTCAGCGACTTTTGCTACAAGCAAAACTTCCCGTTTTTATCATAAAACTATACATATTTTACTAGATCCATAAGTAGTTTAAAAATTGTATCCTCTGGCAAATTTTTACCCTTTGGGATTCACTCATTCCAAGAAGCTTGAAACAGTGATTTAACCCTGGAAATCGTCGCAAACGGTTCTTGCAGAAGATATTGTGAATAGAAAAAAAAAAAATTCAAATGATCTAAGACAGCGCCATCTTGGAGCCGGGATTGGACGATTACGGACTAAAATCAGGAAGGAACAAAAAAAAAAGATTGTAATTGAACAGAAATTAATCCTGTCTTACCTGCTATAAGGAAAAATGTAATTTACATATCGAAAATCCAACAGCGTAACGATAGATTAGATTGCTGGCAGTAGACGGACTACCTGGCTCATTCCTAGAGAGCGTGCGGGACGCGCTATCGTCGTTCGCGACGATTTGTGTGCGTGTTTGTGTACGCAGATCGTGTGCGTGTGAGCGGCGTTCCAATTGGTGCTGCACGCTGTATCGCTGATTAAGTTAAGTTAGGTTAGGTAAGGTTAGTTAGGTTAGGTAAAATTAGGTAACGTTAGGTAAGGTTAGAAAGGAAAGGTTTGGTTAAGTTGGGTGAGATTAGGTTAGGTTAGAAAGTTAGGTAAGGAGGTTAGGTAAGGGTAGGTTAGGTTAAGTTAGCCTAGGTAGTGTTCATTTTAGTGGTGGCGCGCACAGAAAAGCTTACTTGAACGCAAAATCGTCGTGAACGCCGATAGTGCAGGCCGAGACGCATGCACCGGCCTTCTACGAGCTGCTGCTATTACATATATCAATTTCATTTAGATATTTGAGGAAGAAAAGAAGAAGCGAAAAAAAAACTTAGGGAAAAAGATAATCTTGAAAGCACGATTTATCGCTGCAGGTCCGCGGAGCTTAGAAACGTTAAATTAATTGGGGCATGCAAGATAATAGATTAAGGTTGCCTCTGAAGCTTTGGCCGTCACTAGTTCGTGACCCCTGGAGGATCTGTTCGTAGCTGTGGAGGGTGTCCTTCCTAACGCTTGTCAAGATGATTTTTTAACGCATTGACTGCATCTGCCCCGACTATTTCGGAGGGGTCTCTTATATAGATATTGAATATAAAATACACCGCTATAACATTCTATTATAGATTGAACCATGAATACATCAAGCTCTTTGTATGGGCAGGTGGCCCTCCTGCTGGTGGTATGCATCGCCCTATGCAGCGCCCTGCCTGCTCCCGACAGCGTTTACGCCGCCCCCCACCACGGGGGCAAGCTAGGAAGGGTCAAGATACAAGCCTACAGGGGGCCGGCCAAAGGGTACTTTGCTCCCTGGGGATACTTCGTGAAACAGCCACAGGACGACTTCAGGAAAAAGTACCACTGAGGTAGGACTGCAATTTCGGCAGGTTGCGTGTATAATAAATTCAAGGCATTTCGTTTTTTTCAGACTCAGGCGTGCATTTCTGCTTATTACCTCCGCCAAGGAGGTTATGTTTTCATCGTGTTTGTCTGTCTGTCACCAAGATAACTCAAAAAGTCATGAACCGATTTGAATGAAATTTACAGGGATTGTTAGGTATGTTAGGAGGAACAGATGATTAACTTTTGGTGAAGATATGTCCATCCGTTTGTTTGTCTCCGTCATTTTTTTAATGCCATAACTCAAAAAGTTGTGGATGGATTTTGATGAAATGAACATGAATTGTTAGCTATATAACAAAGAGTAGATGACCAAATTTTGGTAATGGTCCGTTTGTTCGTTCGTTCGTTTGTCACTGTTTTTAATTTTATGCTTGTTAGCACAATAACTCAAAAATAATGAATGGATCTTTATGAAATTCATAGGAATTGTTAGTAATGGTAAAAGACATGAATGATCAAATTTTGGTGCAGATCGGTTGGTTCGTTTGTATGTTTGACTCATATTTGTCATAACGTTTGTTAACAGTATAACTCAAAAAGTTATGAACGGATCTTCAAAAAAATTAAACAAGCTGTTATTAATATAAAAAGGCACAAATGGTTGTATTTTGGAGTTTATGCAAAGAAAATTATGGTTTCAGAGCCAATTTGAATTTTTGCTACCGTTGGCTCACTTGGCGGAGGTATGCGCTCTCAGAGTGCTCTAGTTAGATTTATTTTTGCCACCTTGTTCAGCTTGTAGTTATAATAACGTGCAGGGTTTATTCTAAGGTGCAATTGTCCCCCTTTTGTGTTGTTGTAAATGTAAAATGAGTTGTAAATTATGATTTTTGCAGTTTGTAAATTTGTATTGTTTAAATTTGCACGGCTAAGATGTCATTGACACAAAGTAGGAATGAACCACTGATAGCTGACCAAAAGATATTTTCATTTCCATTAACCTTGTTATTTAATTTTACAATTCGATCCTCACATTAGAATTTATGCAGTTGTAAATTTTCCCTAGAACAGGCCCTGCAACGTTGCTTATTACAACGGAGCTCAAAGTCTGTTGATCATCGGACCATTCTTCCGTGTGAGTAGGGAGGTGCGGTTGTGCGTCAAATATTTCACACAACTGCGAGTTTCCTAAGTTTTTGCGAGCGTGTGTACCAGGCTACAGAAATCTTAAAAGGTACAAATGATCAATTTTTGGTAATGATCGGTGTATCTGTTTCACTTTGGGCACGTTCGACTGGGTGCCAAAAATAAGCTTTCAAGGCTTGGCTTGTCCGAAACTTCACGCAAAAGTTTTGGCTTTGCACTTTGAATCGCGTTGCCAGTGTTAGAAGCGACATGATTACGCTGAAAACTCCATTTTACGGAGCAAGATTAAGTTATGGAAGTCACAAGAGTAACCCACCGAAGGCCAACGCCTTGAACAGAGACCGTCGAGTCTTATTCTCGATTGTCTCACTGGAATTCACTTTAACAGGTCGAAGCCAGCGCATCTGCGTGAAGTTTCAAATAAATCAAGCCTCGAAGGCTTAGTTTTAGTGTCCCATCAAATACGAATGTGTTTTCCAGAACACAACTCGCAATGTTACCCTCGGATCTTCAAGAAAATTATAGGAACTGTTATAAATGTTTCGAGGCACAAACGACAAAATTTTGGTGAAGATAAAAAAGAAAGCCAGGTTTTAGGACCATTTTGAACTTTTAGTTAAAATTGTTTCGCTTGGCGGAGGTACATGCTATCACAGTGCTTCTCCAGTTATTTTAGCGGTACAAGGTGTTTTAAGAGCAGAATGATAATGGAAAACACGAAACTTTGTTATTGAATATGGCTCAACTTGCAAAGGTTGTCGATACAGAGCGCTCTCGTCAGCCTGTCGTGCCACACTGAGGCACCGTTTCTGGTGACCGCAATCAGAGTTACGATTGCTATTGTTCAGGTTGCGGCAGCCTTACTGGGGTGTGATTACAACACGCCTCTGAAAATTTTAACCGTAACTCGAAATCTTCAAATGAGAGCGCTATCTATCCATGAGCAAACGATGTAAATGTAATAATAGTAAAATTCTGTGTTAATTGTAGCGCTCATCATCGGAAGCTGGTATGGCACTGCGCAACGCCACCTCAGTAGCCCTAACCGTCGCTGTCCAAAGCTAATCAGGGGGACATGAAGAGCACAAAAAAAAAAAAAAAAAATATAGCGGAGATCCTGTCCGTCTACGCAAGTCAGCCGCGTGTCAGAACAGCAAGTCGGGAAACGTGAAAACAGTCACTAAGAGTAGCAGGTAAAAAAAAAAAAAGGAAGTTCAATAGGCACAACCTAAGGTATCTCAAAAGCCACTTTAAGACTATGATAGTCAGTGGGGTCCTCTGGCCAGGGTCTATCTCCTCGTAACTTAGCATGGGCGAATCAAACTTGCTTGCTTTAGGAATTTCTTTTTTCTTTGATTTAATTATCTATATATTTTTTGCAGGTGATGTGGAGAACAGTACAAATGGAGCGTTCCTCATCGTGTCGCTAGGATTATGGCATTAAATATCCCAAGCCATCTTAATTATTGCCTAATATAAGATATTTATTGTATGAATCGTTGTTACTAACCTGTGTGTTGGTCGCATGTACGAAGAGTTCTATGTATTTAATTTCGCACGAATGAGTTCAACACCTTATACTGTACTAATTGTCATCATTGCCTCGACTCTAACTTACGCTGTACTATTTTACCACAATTGTTTTTCATTCTAGAGCATTGCCATAGAAGAACAAGCCCTGTAACAAGGCAGCTCCGCCTATAACCAAGATAAGACTTACTTCATGCGGATAAACTCGACTATAGCGACGTTCACGTCCACTTCATATGCCAGGCGAATACAATGTACCGTCATGTTACCCATATGGCATGAGCTTCACGAAATCAGTAACAAGCAAGAGAAACATTATTGTTAAATTGTGGGTGTTCCCGCCGTATTAAATACAAAGACTATATAACAGCGCTAAAATTTTGTATGATATAGTTTAGAAGTTGAGTCGAACTCAAATGAGTTCTATTAGAACAATCTCGGACAGGTGCACCATGTCTGGCAGGAAATAAGGCGCGAGCATCTCCAACTCCACACGGCTCGGTCGAACGAAATCGCTCAGCCGTGCGGCGCAGAGAAGGAGACGAAAAACGAAAAGAGAAGAAGACAGAAGAAAGCAAACACTCGTACGGGGGGTCCCTTCCGTGGCCCCAACACGGGAGCAGATAGTCCCACGAGATGGGTCGCTTACCACCATTCAGCGGCCCACCTCGCGGAACAGAAAGGGAAATATAGAGAACCTACCTAATTTTACAAAACTGACCTTCTCAGCAGAAACTGCGGCCAGGTGCTACATCCTCTGCGGAGAAGGCACTCGGCACACTTGGGTGCGTGCTGCCCAAACATATTGTGGCAGGGAAAGGGCCCGCCACAATATGCGCCTGAGGGCGAAAGGACGTACATGTTTAAAGAGTTTTAATGAATTTTTAGGAAAGTTGAAGCCTCTCATACCAGTACAAACTAGCTGTTATAAGAGGGGAAAATGATACGACATACTATGGCAAGACAAACTTGAATCCCAAGCTCGAGGGTGTTTTCAAGGAAGATCAGCGTTAATGGATACAGAAGTCGGGAAACAGCTGAGGAAAGCAACATTAGTAGGAGTATGAAAACAGAAAGAAGCACAATAGGCACAAAGCAAAGGCGTCCCGAAGGCCTATCGAAAAGCTAAGGTAACATAGAGGGTCCCCTGGGAGCGGTTTCCCCCATAACGTAGGATGGGCGAATGTAACCTAGCGCTATAGCCCATCCAATGGCTTCACGGTCCATATTAAACAGATTTACGTAACAATACACAGCTATAGTCAAGAATATAAAAAGTAAATTTTCTTAATCGCTTAAGGAATAAGGATAAAAATAAGCAGCTTGCCTGCACCAGTGACATCAGGAGAAGGATACCACAATTTAATAGGTTTAGCTATATTTTAGATTAAGTTTCACAATTGCAGTGGTTCAAGTTTCCATGCTCTGGGGCTTGGCCTCACTCTCAGTCCCAGCGGGTTTGGTGGTGCCGGCAGCCTCCTCCTCAGTCACGGTCTTGATCACCACGTCCTCTGGTACAGTGAGGGGCCTGGGGCCGTACAGCAACATGTAGGCGCAGTGCCAGTCTCCTGCAAGTAAACAAGTCCGTGAGGCGCTTCTAATAACGGAAATAAAACTTTGGGATCACTTTACGGTACGCTGCAACCAACTGGTTATCTTCCATCTAGGCATCAACAACTCCCTTCAGGGGGCAAAGGATGGGCCGAGACGGTAGTTAGGCTCGTCCATCCATGCTATAGGGAGCAGCGACCAGAGGGAACCAGTAGCTTACCTTAGCTAGGCCTTCGAGTCGTCTATCCCTCGTGCCAACTTAGCTTCCAACCTCTTTCATACTCCTACTGATCTTACTTTTCTCTGCTCTTTACCTGACTTAGTGTTTGCATGAACGTTGATCCACTGTGGAATAATTTCGTGCATCGGTTCCACGTTTTTTTTTTTTGCCGACAAGCGGTATGCCCGTTCTTTTTTCTTTCCTTCCTCCCTCCACGAAATCGCCTTTATTGTGGAAACTGAGGCGGTATTTACTCTCGATACTCTCATTAACAATGCATGGCCCTCAGGATATAATCAATGGTGCTATCCTTACGAAAAAATATCGAAATTCATTTGTGCGTAAGATTAAATTATTGAATAGTTTAAGTCTCCGCCTCCATAATAAAGCTTGTGCGTCAATACGTTAATTGGGACACGAAGGCGTTGACTGCAGAAACAGCCAGCAGAGCGCCAATAACACGTGGTGCTTTGGAACAGCGCTCGGCTCTATGAGGTCGAAGTTGGTCAGGAACAAAGAGTACACTATAAACTAATTACATTAATCCATAGTGCGCAACACACAAGCTACATTCCTCAACTGTAACAAACGATCGCAATATTTTGAATAGGAAACAGTCACTAGGTACAACATCGAACATCAACGAGGCACGACTGGTACGAAAACTT
Organism: Parhyale hawaiensis; assembly: GCA_001587735.2. Lineage (NCBI taxonomy): Eukaryota > Metazoa > Arthropoda > Malacostraca > Amphipoda > Hyalidae > Parhyale > Parhyale hawaiensis. Next base: position 7,142,603 of record LQNS02276866.1, read on the forward strand.
CGGAAGTGCTCCGTTATAATCTACAACACAATGGGAACCCATAGGAGCTATAACAACATTAATAAGTTGCTATATCCCAAGACCAAGTCCAAATTTCTTCATGCCAGTGCTGTCCTCAAGTAGGTAGTACTAGTTGACGCCAACACTAAGAACTGTAGGCCAAATGAAGAACTTGAACACGGACTTGTAACACACGAGAGTCGGGAATTTCTTTCGTTGAAAAATCTTTTTTCAAAGGAAAAGTGGAAGAATATCATCAAAACTAGCGAGTATTTTGGACCTCCAACGGCTAACCCACGGTTCAAGAAGGAAGCGAGATCTAGTCCGCCAGGCGAATCGCGGAACCCACTCTTAAGATTACGTTAAGGTGCGCAAGCACAAAGGACCTCAAAGAGGAACCAACCTCACGCTACGCCGTTGTCATTGCGCCATTGCTGGCACGCCCTGAACCAGTAGCCTATAAGAGCGACCCGTCAGTATCGACGGCAGCTCATTGTCAGGTAGCAGCTCGGTGATCAACTATCCAGTGTGCTTACCTGTCGTGACTCGGTTCCACAATATAGTTCTGCCTCTACAGCTCGTCTCATTCCCCCGCTAATAGAATACCCGAATAGACTGAACCCACAGCAAGACTGGATTCACACCGTCACGTAAGTAGCTGCTGCAGGCTCCGCTCTGCTGCCCCACACTTTGGCGGCAATGACGTCACGTGCCACGTGGAGCTCACAGCTCCGACAGCCCCAGCCGGTGAGCCACACGAAAGACTATAGGCCCAGTGATGACAGGTAAAGTATCACTGAAGACCAACAACCATGCAGAAGTAAAGTCGCCGTAACGGCAAACCCAAACTAGGAAACCCCCGCATGCACTAGTTCGTGCCGCAGATAAATCCCTGTTACAGCCCCGAGTCAACTACAGATTGTCAAAAGCTTTAGCGTCACAGATTAAAGACTCTTATGGCAACTACGAACTCCCGACAATTCTCACTACGCTACCAGTGGACTGAGATTGGCAGAAACGCTGACGTTACATTCCCAAACATCAAGACTGTGTCTCTTTACCTGGGAATAGAACGTCTCACCTCCAGACAACGAGCGAGAAGGTATTTTTACGAGCTCCGCACAGAGGCAGGCATGAGAACAGTGTAAAAAAAAAAACAGGGACGCACCTCCTCCAGAGAGCCGAAGAATTTCCTCCTCAGTAACGGGCGACACATCGTCGTCGTCACACTTGAGCCAGTGGCCGTCACGGAAGCGGACCCAGGCGACGTAGTGGCCGGAGGACGACGTGCGGCCCTGGTGGGTGAGCACCGCCTGCAGCTGGTAGAAGCCGCTGTTGCACGAACCCACGTCTGTAAAGCAAGAGATATCAGTGCACTCAAAGTTACAGAATACACTAGTGTACTGTAGAAATAATTATTAAATAGTTTTAATTCAACGTTTCCACAGTTAAGGTGATCTAATCAAGGAAGAAATAAGGGAAACTCATGCACGAAGGTGTTCCCACTCAGGATTAACGCGCATGGCAACAGCAAGTGGGAAAGACGAGGAAGCACATAGGAAACAAGAAACAGTGAGAAACCGGAAGGAAACAAAGCGGACACGAAACATAGACATCCCGAAGGCCTAGCTATTAGCTAAGGTAGTTGCATTACAGAGTAAAGAACAAGGGACATATAGTATGTCGATAGAAATGGGGAACTCATGCACGAAGGTGTT
>LQNS02276866.1:7144344-7167378 GCA_001587735.2 Parhyale hawaiensis
GGCCTAGCTATTAGCTAAGGTAGTTGCATTACAGAGTAAAGAACAAGGGACATATAGTATGTCGATAGAAATGGGGAACTCATGCACGAAGGTGTTCCTACACAGAATCAACGCGCATGGGAAAAGCAAGTCGGGATAGAAGAGGAAGAACAAAATAAAGCATGAGTAAGTAGGAGTATGAAACCGGGAAGCAAACAAAGTGGGCACGAAAGATAGACGTCCCAAAGGCCAAGCTAATGAATGGCTCATTGGCTAAAGTAACCTAGGAGGGCACTACCCCCCATAGCATACGAGTGAATCTAACTAACCTAGCCCTATGGCCCATCCCATCCCATGTCTCCTGAGGGGACGATACTACTGTGTCCGACTACCTTGAATGAACGAGCACAAAGAACCGTACGAGCGCTCATTTTTACTTCACACTACGAACCAACATTGTGCTTTGCTAGATCCAACTTTTGCAGAAACTGCACAAAGAATTATTATTATTATTATTATTATATTGGTATTGTCCCGCTATTTCTGAAACTAAGACAATCAATAGCGATATAAGATGATTTACTCGGCTTACAGCCGGAACCACAACGTTGTGCTCAGGTGGCAAGAGATGAAGGAAGACTGCACAAAGAAACTCGGAGCAATAATTAGCAGCGTGTTTCAGCCGTAGGTAAGATACGCTACACCATAAGGGTCCGCTTCAACTTCAAATATTTCACTCAAGTCCAGCTCTAATCAATTGAGTTCAAAGATTTCAAGAAATGAATATCTAGATGCGGGGGGGGAGAGATGCGGACCAAAAAAACGTCCGCCTGAAACACATCTCATTAGCTGAACGGAACCCTAATTATTCATTCAGCTGCACTTTTATACGGCAGAAGCCGTCGTCAAATATAAACAACAAGCAAAGCAAATGATGGTAAAAGAGAGACTTCAATAAAAATTCGACCAACTTCAAATTCAGTGTTTGTAGTACAGGGAAACTTTGCTTGCCCAGCAACTGAGAGCACCTGAATTATAACTTAAAGCTACACACTTGACGGTGTGGCTTACTGAATTCCCAAAATTTATTATAAAAATCGAGTAATTCCTAATTGAAAGTAGATCCAAAACTTCATCTTGCATTACACATATTACTACATATGTCAGTTCAAGTCTCTCTGGCCGACACTGCAAGAGAGTACGATATATACAGACTACTACAGACAGTCTACGATGGAGGCTCTTCTTCTGCTATCAGGTTCAAAATTATTACTGGCAGGTACTCGATACATGGGCTCTTAATTCAAAAGTACAGACATAGAGAGACTACTACCTGCAAGTCGACATTTTAATCTCAATAGTGGAACTGTATATAACTAGTAGTGAACTACCTGTACGTCGAGAGATACATGGAACCCTTAGGCCCTGTTCGCACATGTACCACACCACGCAACACCCCAGTGCTTTCTCCTTAAATCCAGCTTTATATCTGCATTTCTTTTGCTCAAACGCTCACACAAGAATCCAAGGTCTTTTGAAAAAACTTAGGTTAGTCATATTACCGTAAGTACTTACAAAAGCACTGCTTATTATGTGGGATCTTTACGGTTTTACTGCCTAAAAATCATGAAACCAGAATAACCGTTTCTAATGCAGTATTTTATGCTCTTACCAAATATATCTTAGCTGTTTTTTTTTGAGAAATGAAAAATTAAAATGCTACGAATATCAATATGTAGCTACTTGTCAAGAAAAGCTATTTTCGTTTTTTTTTCTTATATTTTTCAGTTAATACTAAATAAAGTCAACATGGCTAGAATATGCTAACCTAACCTAGCCGAGGCTATCCTAGTCTAACGTAACCTAGCCTAATCTAACTTAACGTTTTCATTTCAGATATGTGCCAATGAAATATTAAACAATCTTTTATATTTCTGAATAAATAGTAATAACTTTTTTAGTTTTTATTTCACGAAAGGAGGTATAACATTTTCGGAAAGACATCAGAAAAGTGTATTTTGGTTTCATAATTTTGCGGGCATTAAAACAGCTGAATAAAAGTGTAGTGCTGCACATCATTATTTCAAAATACAACCAGCCAGGTCCAGTCAGGAGTTGTCAAATGCCTCCATTTAGCACTCAAAATACGTTGTTAATATAATATATTCACTAGCAACAACATAAAATATTAATCAGTTTTATTAACGTATAAGAAAATATAGGTAACCCTGAGCCAGATCTCTGTCTTGTTGCAGCGTGTGTCGTATTCTGTCTACAAGCAAACGTGTTGAGCGGTGTTGCATCGTGTGGTGTGGGACATGTGCGAACGGCTCCCGTCGCACGCGGTAGGAATAGCACAGCGCGAGGCACGGATACAAACGCTCTTGTGACGTTGCGTTGCGTGGGACATGTGCGAACGGTACGGGAAGGGTTTCCACACTGGTTCAGCGCGCTAAAGTAGAGAATGCCGGAAACGAAGAGGACTAACGTAACAAAATATTATTAGTAGTAAAATGAAGAAAGCTAAACGGGTACGATTATTATTATTATTATTATTATTACTAGTGGCCCGTGCCGTCATTATAAATGACGGCAAAAAATTAACACTTCACCAAAACCCCCGCCGTCTTTTGGGCTTCCTCATTTTCCCCCGATCTAATACTGAAGAAAAAAGATTCAAAGGTACCTAACTTTTTTTCGCCTTTTGAAATCTGAATTTTCTCCTATCTTATTAGTTCTATTTTTCCCCTATCTAATACTGAAGAAAAAGATTGCAAGGTACCCCACTCTTTTTCCGCCGAAGAAAAAGATTGCAAGGTACCCCACTCTTTTTCCGCCGAAGAAAAAGATTGCAAGGTACCCCACTCTTTTTCCGCCGAAGAAAAAGATTGCAAGGTACCCCACTTTTTTTTACATTTTGAAATCTGAATTTTCTCCTATCTTATTCCCATACAGCGTGACAGGAAGGATATAAATATATAAATAAATAAAAACACGACGTGAATTATTATATAGTACTGATATTGTCGGTTTTCCCGCCGTATTAGATACAAAAACTATATAGCAGCGATCCAACTTTGTATGATATAGTTTAGAAGTTAAGTCGAACTCAAATGAGTTCTATTAGAACAATCTTGGCCAGGTGCACCATGTCTGGCAGGAAATAAGGCGCGAGCATCTCCAACTCCACACGGCTTGGTCGAACGAAATCGCTCAGCCGTGCGGGGAAGCGGGTACGAACGGAAGATATCTCGACCGCCTTGCAATAGAGCCATCAAGTTCTCCTGAACGGTGACTCTCCTTACCATAGGATGGACCAAGCTAATTCGCAATTACAACAAAGATTTTCAAAATCTTAAATGACAACACGAAGATATTCAAAATTCCGAATGACAACATAGACGCGTCTATCAGACGACATCTCCAAATATCACATCTACAATTGCTTGGAAGCGGACAAACATGATGCAACTCTATGATATGGTATGAAACTCTGATAATTCGCTAACGTGCTAGGGCAACCTGCAAAGAACAGTGTCTGCGACATCTACACTAAGAGTAACGTACCGTCTTCAAAATGATGAGGCACCGTCTTGAGCTTGAGTCGGTCGCTTGCAGACGGAGCCTTGCCAGTCTTGCGTAACCGAGCCTCCTCCTTCTCTCGGTCCTCCATGTCCTGCACATCAATGCTGTGATTATCACAGTCATAGTTTTATCCGCGGTTGCCACGTCCGAAGCAAACAGCTCACTGCGACTCCAAAAGGCTCATTATAAAATATATTCTCAACTTTTCTGGGGCCAAACATTGCCTTTGAAATTACCACCAAGAAAATGTTTTTTATCAGCTTAAAAACCTCCACTTTTCGAATTTAGCAGTTTACTAGAGTGGACAGTTTTGGTAATACTAGGAATATCAGTGCAGGAGTCGAGTAAACAATCCAGGAGCCGGATTTACGTCCTCAAACTCCGCGAAATTGCTAGCGAATCAGGAAGCAACTATACTAACAATAAGAAGTAGTCATCACCTAGCTGACTAGTCAACAGCTGAATCAGTGCATCAGAACCCTAGGCCAGCAGACACGTTCAGAGCTACAACAGTACCTTGTAATGCTCCCGATAGGGCGCCATCCTTTTCTGGAGCTTAGGACTGCACAGGTCCATCACGTCCAACACAATAGGGAATTTGACGTCCTTCAGGATCTTTGCATTGACAGCTTTCTTCTCCTTATAGTAAAATCTGTAAGACAAAAGCACAAATCCATTAGATACATGATGCTACCTGCGTACGACATCTCTGAAATGGCAGCTTTGCTTCTACTAGTAAAAAAAAAAAAAACAGTGAAATAACTGCAGCGACCAAGAACCATATACTCTTCGGTGTACTGGGAATAATACCTAGCTTTACTTTTGTAGTAAAATATGTAACATGACTACAGATATGAATCAGGTGCCATCTGCGGTGCAATATCTTACACAAACAAAGAATTTTTCAATTTTGATAGAAACTGTACGTCTAACAAATCTATAAACAGCAATATTTACATCAAACTAAGCATGCAATAGACCTGCAGTAAACCTTCACAATTACCACAAATCGGTTTATTAATAGGAAAACATAGTCCGCCGAGGACAGGACATAAATCCCAGTACGGTACAGAGAACTGCTTCAATAATTGTAAGAACAGGAAGAAACCGAAAAGGAGAGAGGGAATTAAGCTTGTGACAAGCCAAGGGCGTCCGAACACGCCCTTTTTCTCACCATAAGGATACTTGACACCGTTAGGCCCAGGGGAGCTATCTGCCTTCACTCTTGATACACTTACTTCACAAGTGGAAATCTTTACAATATATGTCAGCGAGACAGTCCAACATCTGGAGGTATGCCGGCGCCTATGCTCAAGAGTAGAAAGATCTGTACCAACATCTGTATTCTAAGCTCAATCCCTGGTTCGTTCAAGCAGCCGGTAGTGGGAGAGTATAGCCTGTACCGGAGTATCAGTGGGGTGAGGCCATCGTCGGTATGCGATAACTTCGGGTCCGTAATGTTGAGGAGTAAGCTCTGATATTCCTCCAAGTTCGAGGCTCACAGACACTGAGTGCTGTGGCCTCGGGAACCGGGTAATGGTTAGACAAGGTCTAAGCTAATTTCGCATGCGTATGCGTCACGGATGTGGTCCCCGATATTGTATTGAGGAAACTGGCTTTTGATAGTGTAGTCGGACTCTCGAGGGCGACGAGGTATCAGGCTCTAGCGACATCTCAAGCGACGAAGGAGTAGAGGGATTTTCCTCCATAGACGGGACGTGAGCTCTGCAGGGCTGGCAGCTTGGTAAACTGGGTGAGGTTCTGATTACCGGCGACTGGAAGGTTCCGCGAGTAGGTCTAAGATTACAAGTACTGAGGTCCGGTACTTAGGGATAGTCAGGGAGTCGCAGAACCAGTGCCTGGTAGTCCAGTTTCACTGGCACACCTCCTGTGCTAGTGTCAGCCGTGCTTAAGGATGTTGCTCTGTAGTTCAGAATCAAAGCTCAGAGATATCTTGATGCATCTAGAGCATAAACGGACTCTCGCGGGCAAAGACAGGACGGCTGCAGTAGGGTGGGTTGCCGTCTAAGGCGAGCCCTGTGTAAAGGGAGAGCCTTAGTGTAGTTGGACGAATAGCGTTAGCTAGTCTCTAGGCCGGGGTCGAGCGCTGTCGCGTGTTGTAGTACGGAAGCGAATGGAAGAAGTCTAATTTAGGGACAGAGGGTTTGCTAATGCCGGGATCGAACAGTTTGTCTAGAAAGAATATACAGTAGTGGTCCAGAAGATGGTGCGGGTAGCCGTTATTTTTGAAGAAAGTTAACTTCGTTTGAGAAGGTAAGGTAGGAGGACAAATGGTATGCTCGAAATAGTAGGGTTTTTATAGCATTGATCTTAAATTGATCGTAGCAGTGACTGAAAAAACTAGTCCCGAGGCCTGATAACGTGGGTTTTCTGCTTGTCGGTTTGTTTATTGTCTCTATATTTGTTTCTGTATTTGTCAGTAACAGAACTCAAAAAGTTTTAAGCGTATCTTCATGAGATTTGTAAGAATTGTTGAACAAGTTAAATCACAAATTACCAAATTTTGGTCATGATCCGTTTCTCCGAATGTGTGTTTGACTAATGTTTGTCAGCACATTGATCAAAAAGTTAAGACGGATCTTCAAGAAAATTGCAGACGCTGTTATTACTATCATGAGGCACAAATGACCAAATTTTGGTGACAAGAAATCCTAATTTCAAGACGAAATTGAATTTTTCAGTAACACTGCCTTGCTTGGCGGAGGTATGCGCTCTCAAGAGTACTCTATACATACTAGAGCGCCCGCGCTGTCAATAATGACAGCGAAGAATTTGTGAAGACCCGTCTTGCGTTGCCTGTAGCATCATCGCAAAGATATTGTTACAGGATTTGGACCCTCAAAAGAAGAGACTACCAGTGGGCCCTCACCCCCGATTGGGCCTGACAACTCGGAGCCCAGCATAGGTGAAACCGGCATTTCACCAGGCCTTCACCAGGCCACGGACAACTGTCTCATCTCTTATGTATTTTTCTCGCTTGTAGTCCGCGCTAAGCCTGTGTGTCGCAACCTAGATTTAGTGTTAATAGCTTTCATTTCTCTTTAATACACCAAGATAGGAGTTCTAAAAACTCTCGAGCATACTACGTCAGCAGTTTGTACCAGAGGCTGACATTTGGCCTCGAGAACCAGCCGCGACATACAGGCCAAAGTAACAGTATAACTTTCTCGTCGCGGTGCATATAAGCGTAGCTTCAGCAAGAGCCTGTGTCTTTTCGCGCCTCATCGGTCTTTGCTAGGACGCAACACCACGCGATGGACCCGTCGTTACTCAGTATCTCTGTATTATGTGTGTAAGCCCAGCCAACTCCATCTAAACTCTATTCCCTTGTTTTCACAAGTGCCTGCGTGCACAATTAATTAAGAACCCACCTCGAATAGCTATAACAACTCGCCTGTTTCTGTACTAATTCAACGAACCAAATACATTGGAATCAATTCTTCGTCTTCTTTCGATCACCTCCGGACGACAAGACGGCAAGAGGTAGCCAAGCGACGAGTAACAGGCGCAAAAGAATAGCTATAAAGCTGTGACAAAAGCTTTAACAGATGTTAAGGTAGAGCCTTACATCTATAAAAGGGAGCAGTCCCTGTCTGGGTAGTGCCGCGTGTTGATGGGACATGTTCTGTATTATTTCTTAGGTTATTACCTATTTAGGATAGACGGTTCAGCTCCCTCCTATACATGTAAAGCTTTTATCAACTTCCTTGTGTAGGATACTGCTCAAATGCCAACTTGAATTAGGGAACCATACAGATAAGCGAGCAAGGCTGAACAACATCCAGCTTCTTTTGGTGATACACAAAAAAGCGACGTTTTTTGCCCGCAGTCGATATTGCTTCTAATAAATACGAAGCACTGTATCCAAGATCCTCAAGGGGGGCATATAACTCGGACTCGGAAATTTTTTCCTCAAAAGAAAACTTATTCTGTTGAAAGAAGAACCCTAACTAAGTGGAGAAAAAATTTGCTGCCGAGAAATCATCGTGGTCTTTACGCGCCTGCTGACCGCTCAAGAATATCTTACCAGTTGCATCGATAATTAACAAAATAAGAGTATCAGCTGAAGTTTCGATGAAGTAAATCTCAGAAGAGAGTACACATCACGATGGAAGAGATTGTTTAGAAAAGCCGTATGCAACTGCATCGAGTGGACTTCAACGTAGTCAAAGAAAGACCGTAATTCAGATATACTGTTCGAGTGCCATCATCTGCAACCTGGAATAGTTTCTACCAATCAGTTTTCTATGAATCTTAGCAGGATGACCACAGTCTTCAAGCAGATGAATACACTGGTGAAACCATGGAGCCCAGAGCTAATTTTTGCTTACCTATTTCGTTAAGAGCGTGACACGAAACCCATCAGTACTATATAATAATTCACATCGTGTTTTTATTCATTTATAACTATATTTATATCTTTCCTGTCACGCTCTATGGGAATAAGATAGGAAAAAATTCAGGTGCCGAATACGGTATCTTGGATACGGGGGTCGCACTTGGACGCTCCAGGCAGAATGCTGAATTTTCATTAAAGAAGCCTCTGAACAGTAATAGGCACAGGAGACAGAGGGGGGTTTTCCTGAGGTACTAATTTTCTACCGTCATTTATATTGACGGCCCGGGCCACTAGTAAATATATAAAAATATAAACACACGACGGTCATTCTTAGTATTAGAATGAATAGTTTAAGTCTCAGTTTCCAATACAAAAGTAATCTAACAGAGGGGAAAACGAGGACCATATACAGTAGTATGTTTATAGAAACATGGAACACGTACACGAAAGTGTTCCATCACAGGATAGACGCGCATGGAAACAGCAAGTAGGGAAAGAGAAGAAGAAAGCAACATCAGTAGCAGTGTAAAATCGGAAAGAAATAAAGTGAGCACAAAAGACAGACGTCCCGAAGGCCTTACTCAAGGAAAGGTAACCTACAGATCTCCCTGGAGTCGCTGCTCCCCATAACATGCATATGCGAAGCTAGATAAATTAGTGAGGTTTGCTAGCGCAGCGATTATAAGAAGCATCACGCCGAAGGTAAAATATTTTGTCTCAGCACTTCTGATTGACGGCGAACTCATATGAGTGAGTTCTGTGTCTCAAATTTTGACAGGTACGCTCCTTCTGACAGGAAATAAGGCGCGAGCATCTCCAACCCTACACGGCTCGGGTGAACGAATTCGCTCAGCCATGAGCACAGGGCAAGACGAAAAAAAAAAGAAAAGAGAAGACTGAAGAAAGAAACACCCGTGCGGTGGGTCTCTTGGGTAGCCCCCACACGGGAGCAGATAGGAGTCCCATGGGATGAGTCGCTTACCACCATTCGGCGGCCCACCTCGCGGAACAGAAGGGGAACTATAGAAAACCTACGTAACGTAACAAAACTAACCTGGTTGTTGTTGTAGTTACGTAGGGAGTTTCTCCAGAGGGGGTCGGGCATGTGGCGGAAGGTATGAAAAGGAAGGCAGGGAGCACAAGAAGTCAGTCACAGATAGAGGACTGTCCCATAGAGAGGTGGGAAGGAGGGCGGGACACTCAAACAGGTGGTTACGGTGCGGGGCGCGGTGGCACTCGGGGCAGGAGTCCGAATCCGCAGTCCGATCCAATGGCGGTAAGATATCAGGGCAGAGCAGAAACCTGAGCGCAACTGTGATAGAGTGGAGCGGGCCGTACGAGAGAGGACCGCCTCATCGGGTGAAATCTCCGGTGGGGCAAAGCCCAAAACCGTGTTAATGGGGAAGCGGTCTAATGAAGCTTGCACGGCAGATCGATGGAGGGAGGAAATCGCTGAGCGGTACTAGAGAAGGCATGATATTGTCAGTAAGTGGTTGATGTCCGGTTGGGATTTGGTTGCTAAGTTGTGGCGGATGAGACGGGGGCCAGCCTGTGCGGTGACAACAGAGTGGGCCGGGTGTTCGGGTCGAAGGGCGGAAACAAGGTATTGACGGCACTGGAGTTCGAGAGATTGATCGACCCTCAGCAGCTTGGACTCGGAGTGGAGATGGTAAGCGGAAGCCATGCGGAGGCAACCGGTCGCAGTGCAGAGAGCGGCGTTTTGAACGATCAGCAGCTTGCAAACCGCGGACTGGCGAGCCCCAGGATACCAAACTGGAGCCGCGTAGGTGAAGAGAGGTCGGATAAATGCCCTGTATGTCAGAAGCAGAGTCTCCTTGAAACTAACCTCGTCAGCAGGAACTGCGGTCAGCAGCAACATCTGCGAAAAAGGTACTCTGGTATGCCCCTGGGTTTGTGAGGCTCATATATATTCTGACAGGGAAAAGGCCCGCCAAAATTTACCCCTGAGGGCTGGGCGAAGCTAAAATAACTTATGGCTAACTCGCTATGAAGTCTTTTTCCCCCCAGGAGTATAATGGGACACAGAGCCCTTGGAACAGAATAAAAGTATGGCGTGCATAGGGTTAGATTTGTGAATCAGATTTTTGTTGAATGTTTCTGCCCGTGCCTTCACAGAGAATATTTATAATCAAACTGCTGATACGAGGAGTCGCTCGAAGGGTTGCTGAGTCGAAGTCAGGCACTTGCAGGAGCCTGAGTAGCGAACTGGTTAGAACCAGGAGTTGCACGGGCCGACTCTTATATAAAAGAAGTTGGAGTTGACAATTTGTGGGGTCCGAGGTGTCAGAAATTGGCTGAAACTAGGCAGTGGAATCGGACTTCGTCCACCAACTCGACAATCGGGGTCGCGAGGGCTTGAAGCATTTGAGTGGGTATCGCGAGAGCACAAGTGCTGGAAGCCACTAACCTACAATACACCTGTACTCACCTGACCATGTCAATAACGAGGTACGCAGGTAGCCGAGTGATGAGAGATTTTTTGGTAAACGAGGCGTCTCTGTCCAGAACTGTCGACTTTTTACTGATGTTCTCCTGGAGATGGAACACAATATAAGCAAAACAACTTATTGTACGAACTGTGCAGGTAAGACAAAAAAGAATCACTTAACATAAGAACAGTATATCAAGTAAAGGATAAACTGTAATCAGTCTAGGACTGCACTCGACTGAGGCAGGCATTGTCGTACAATACAGAGCCTATTACAACACAACAGAGGTCAACACGAAACTGAGACGAGATGCACTCTTAAACGTAAAGCTTAGCATATCACGGACGCAGCACTGCACTCCGAGCAGGTTGACCACGCTAAAAATGCGGAAATTGAAATCTCTTCGCCCTATAACGACTGAATAAAACGCAAGTAGGATTTCTTATAGTCACAATATTGCTTACAACGGCCTCAGTGAAGAATACGGACCACTGCTGGGCGTCACAAAATGAACGGTCGACAACACAATATTTAACGATCCACTCCACATCGTAAATAGCTTTCACGGCTATTTAATAAAATCTGAACGCAATTACTGACAAATAACACATGAACCTCGAACAAGAAAGAAAGCGTATAGTGGCGATGCAAGGAATGTATTCATCAGCGAAAGAAAAAAGGGAGGTTATTGGTGGACGAAAATGCATAGTCCCAAGATAAGAAAAGCAGTTAAAAAAATATTATGAACGATGTCTGTGCGGATGAATTTAGGCTTATTGCTAATAAATGTGCTCTTTTAGACAGCATAGGCAGTTTTTCAGGTCGCTACGCTCCAGTATTGAGAGAACACTGCATTGAAATTTACTGTATTAGTCTTGGGACGGACTCATTTTCGAAGATTTGTGGGTCAACTGTGACGCAGTTAATGTTTTAATCATTATCTAGCTGCCCCTACCTTTTCTATAGGTGAAACATCAAGTAACAATTGGAACGCTTCAACGTCCTCTTCCCCCTGACGCACAGCAATGCCGGGGCCTTTTTTTAATGTATAAAGACAGCATCATGGCCAGTGGCGGCTCGTGCATTTAGGTCAGTGGGGCCGGGCCCCACCAACAAATTGACTGAAAGATTACAAAAATGCAAATCTACTATATAATAATTCACGTTGTGTTTTTATTTATTTATATATTTAGCTATATCTTTCCTGTCACGCTCTATGGGAATAAGATAGGAGAAACTTCAGATTTCAATATGTAAAAAAAGTGGGGTACCTTGCAATTTTTTTTCGGCGAAAAAAAAAAGTTGAGTACCTTGGAATATTTTTCTTCAGTATTAGATAAGGGAAAAATAGGACTAATAAGATAGGAGAAAATTCAGATTTCAAAATGTAAAAAAAGTAGGGTACCTTGCAATTTTTTTCGGCGAAAAAAAAAAGTTGAGTACCTTGGAATCTTTTTCTTCAGTATTAGATAGGGGACAAATGAGGAAGCCCACAAGACGGCGGGGGTTTTGGTGAAGTGTTAATTTTTTGCCGTCCTTTATAATGACGCATGGGCCACTAAAAATATATCCAATTTCTTAGGCAGAATGCTGAATTTTCAATAAAGAAGCCTTCTGAACAGTAATAAGCACAGAAGACAGCGGGGGTTTTCCTGAAGGGCTAACTTACTGCCGCCATTTATCGAACACGTGCACCAGTCATTACTAACCCAATATGCCGTCATTTACAATGACGGCTCGGGACACTAGTCTAAGAATAAATCATCAATAACAATAATCTTTTCAAGAATTCACTACATTCACAAATAAAATTGAGAAGAAAGTTTTCCTCGGAATCGCATCCAAATAGCTAACTGCCGCGGGGCCAGTATTTTTCGGCTCAATTTTGCCTTTTAATTACAGCGCGTAAAGAATGACTGGCGGGCCGCGCGGTAACAAGCTCTTGCAGTACAAATGAAGGGCTACAAACTGGGGCCAGCTGAGCTTGGCCCCAAGGAGCAAGCCTGCAAGCAGGGCTGCAAAGCTAGGGTTCTCTCCCACGGTTTTGGATTTTCGTCCTTATGATGATAGAAATACAACTAATGACGTAGAGCATACGCAGTATAAAATAGAGCACATGAATATTACTTGACTTCTAGATTTTGTTTCAAAATCTTGTTTTCTGTCACTTTTGTTTGATCGTGTTCTTTTTTTTTTTTTTCAAAAATCCCATTGGCAGTCCTTTCACCCGAAGTCGCCAAGGTCAAGAGCTCAGTGTGTTTGTTGCAAGTGTGGGGTGTACAGTGCGGTTATGCTCATTGGTGGCAGCCGGCCCTCTGGCCCCGCAACCTCTAAGAAAAACACTGAAGATTGTCTTTTCCTTACTCACCTTTGATCATGGACAGTTGTATGCACGCTAGTCAAAGTCTTGAGTGCTTTCTGCATCGAAATGGATTCATACGGCCCGCTTGAACAGCATATATGGCAGCAACAGCCCGTTTACGTCACTACCATCATTTTATTTATGCTATGAACTGAAATGTAGGCATTGTAGGCGAGCTGGCCCCACCCGTTTGAAGCGCCACGAGCCACCACTGATCACGGCCATAAGAACCCCAGTACGGAAAACCACAAGGCCAACAGCGCCAAGAGAAATCATGAAAGAGGAAAACAATCGACCGAACATCAATGGAGGTAAAAAAAGGGAAAGAATCACAGTGCTCCCTAGTTAACCTGTGAGGGCTCCTAGGGGGCGCGTTATGTAACCAGAGCGAAGAGAACTAACGCAACCCTACAGCCCACCATCCCATGCGCCCTAGACAGCATAAAGCTTCACAATATGACGCAGAAAAGGCCAGCTTACCGTGAGTCTCGCAACCAGCCCAGTGTGTAGGTACTTCACTTCCGTGCTGATGTGACAGGAGAGTTGATGGAAAGTGGAGAATGTATTGAAGGGAGGCTCTGCACCCTCTTCTGTACACGTCCACGTGCTCTCCATCTCCCCACTCATGTACTGCTCCACTAGTGACGACCTGTGAACGTTACGGTGATGGTAGCAAGTTATTATGAGTCTCCCTCGCCACTGCAGTTCAAACTTGAGCTAAGCTGATAAATAAAGCGTCGACTCGAGCATATCTACACACTGCAAGTCATCAAATTGCGCTATATTTCAGCAAAAGCCTCCCCAACAATGGTTACACTCGACAGGCAAGACTGTAGATGTACCTGTATCAGTTCAAGCTCAACTAAGTAGTAGTAGTAGTACTAGGAACCTTTAATTGCGCTTCAGTAGCACGCTGCCTATATCGCGCCGAACTATTCCTGTGTTTAGCCACAGGCTCGTGCGCCGCTAGGGCGCGGAATTTATCACATTTTATTTATTATAAAGTATTAAAAAGAATATCATTATTATTTTACATATAGTATGTGTAATTCACAAGGAAACTGACAGAGCCACAGTTGACGATGGCATTTATCGTAATGAATTCATCACAGTTTTTGATAGAGGTTACATCTGGTAAGAAAAGTTTTGAGGGCATTTCTATTAAATTGGCCGTGAGGTCCCTAAGAAAGCATTCCTCGGAGGACGGACTCTGCATCCCGACCATGTAGGTCCGGATAGCATTCCATCCGCTCATCGGAAAACGAGGGACACTCGGCCATTAAATGCAAGACAGTAAGAGGTACGACGCAGTCATCACAATAAGGTTGTGGACGACCCATCCGCAGATAGTCGTGAGTGAGTCTCGTGTGCCCAATACGTAGGCNGCGGCACAGTACGACGTCCATTCGGCGATCGTCGCTATTTGACGAGTGCCACTGTCGGACGGTTTCTTTGATTGTTTGTAGTTTATTATTTCTCTGCTCTAGCCATTGGGATTGCCATAGCTAGGGCAGGTTTCGCTTGATTACTGGGTAATACTCTCGAAAGGGGACTGCACGATTTGCTACAGGCAAGCTCAACTAATGCAACTAAAAGGGCACTTCAAGAGTAGAAGAGCCATGCCACTGTCTCAACAAAAGCAAGAAGATTTGCACAATACTTTTCAGTATGCCTTAGAATTATAAGAGTTTCAACGTTCTTCACAACAAAGGCAACCCACCAGAGGACAAAATAAAGGATATAGCTATATGTAGTAGGTCGATACAAATGCGGAACCCATGCTCGACGGTGTTCACACATAGGATCAACATGCATGGGAACCTTCCAGCAAGTCAGGAAAAAAAGAGGAAGAACTGATCACAAAGTAATACGTAGGTGCATTTAATGGAAGGAAGCAAAGTGGGCACAAGGAGACACGTTTCGAAGGCTTAGCTCAAGCTAAAGTAACCTACAGAGACCTCCTGAAGGCCCTACTCCTCATAACATAGGATGGGTGAACTTCAATATACAACTAACCCTGTAGTTTATGGTTCATCTTATGCCCCCCGAGGGAGTTCGTCTTAAAAATAAGGAAAAAGTTCAACAAAGAGCAGGTGTGAGGTGAAGACAACAGGAAAAAGTAAAGTGGAGACCAAAGATAACACGGCTGGGAAGCGGCACCAAGAGCAAATAATCACAATCCGAACCTGAAGAGAGCTTTGCTCAGCTCAGGACTCTCCGGTTTAAGGTTCTCCTGCAGTAGTCTGAGCAGCTCTGTCCAGCACTCGGAGGCATCCTGCTGCATGTAGCCGCCCTCATCTCCCTTCTCCGCGAACCTGACAGGGTCAAAGGAAGAGACATTAGAGCTTCATATATATGCATAACAGTGGGTGGGGCACGAGAAAGCTTAATGGCCGGCAGGAATGTAGAACGTGGGGCAGCAAGTTGAGTACCTACTTCAGAAACCTGAATTACAGTGGAGAGTTCAACATGATCAACAGCTTAACAAGGACAAACGAAGAGTAGCTATAAAATTAAAAATAATGCAGATACAAAAGCATGATACACCGCCATATGAGGAACATCAGGAATTGGTTAAGACATGATAAAAAAGGAAACTAGCGGCACAAGAGTAATCTACACAAACACACACATGTCTCATACCGTGGCAGAGATGAAAAAAAAAAACACACAACAAGCTAACCTTGGAAAGACGGCTCTGAAGACTTCGACCATAATGAAAGGTAGAGGCGTCTGGCCGGCATCCATGTTTTGAAACACCGATTTCATGGAGGCAATGAGCATGGCAGGACTGCTAGAGCGAGCCATATCTGTAATGACGATAGCAATGATGATGATTACTGCGGTATTGTTATAACAGGGAACTGTCCATTTCTATGACGATCAATGGCAATCAAGAGAACAAATCTCAGCATAAAACAGGAATTATGGCATGACAGTAGCAATGATATGGCACTGGCGCGTATTGCCGACGACGTCAAGTTAATCATACATAGGACACTGTTGCAGCCCAGTTGTATAGTAAACCTAATGTCATCTTGAACACACACACACCAATTGGGAAACACACACGCCCTGGTTCTAGCTACAGATATATACCAGATGGCGCGAATTTTGTATGGCAGCAGTGAAACAATGCTTGATATCACAGCAATTCCATGTCACACCACACCGGAGGCACAAACAGCCCATATCTACGTTTCTATTGGAGGGGTTCAATTTGATGGCGTATTCAAGTGAGTCAGTTTTCAACATCAGTCAGTGCACTACTACTGGCAGGAAACCAAGGCACGAAGCTTCTCAAATAACTAAAAATTTGAAGGGAAGATGAACAAAGAAGCAAGAACAAAAATTATAACAGTGTGCACGCTTGATGCACTGCACCCTCAAAACCTATATAAGCCGTTGCGTAGCCGTATACCTAAACTGGATAGTATCGAAGACCAAGTAATTTGTCCACAAGGTTTCTCAAGACTAAAAACAATGCAAACATTCACGACTTGATAACTGCATTAACAGCAACTCAAGGATATCCACACGCAAATCCTGTTCATGACGTGCACAATAATGTTACCCTAAGCATTCCCCCAAACAACTTGATGCAAGGATGTGAAACTCGGACGTCATTTATGATATCGTATCTTGGTGCCCATTTTAAGTGTGTATCAAAACAGCATGCGCGCTGCACATCCTAGCTGCCAGGTGGGCACGCAAAGGCTTAGTTTTATGCTATGTGCCCTCGGCATGCAATATACTGGCCTCTCTGCATGACATCTTGTTGGTAGGTATGTTTATATAGGGTATTGTCAGGTCACCCACGGAGGCATTTCCAGCAGCCTCATTTCAGCATCCGGCCTTTCGATTTAAGGACTACGGGAGGAAAGTAGCAACATTTGCCATACCTCCTGGCCAGTGAACAGACCTGGGTACATGAGAGGCACCGGCCAGGTAGAGAGTACAACTCTATCCTGATAAAAGAAAACCTCACCTGGAGGAGGTTCGTAGTGTGTGACTGCATTGTGCAGCTCAGGCACCGTCTTCATGCACTGCATTACGGCATTAAGGTAGCATGTGTTACCGAGATTCTTTATCCCAACAGGCATATCCAACTGTAAGGCAAAACGACAACATCTTCAGTACTATGTTAAGGTAAATAGAAAAACTTGCAACAGACAAAGCCTGAAAAACATTTTTGATTATTAAATATAGCTAAAGATAGAAATGGTGAAAATGAGAAGGAATTTTTTCCTGGCTTAGACCATCTGAATATCCAAATATAGATAAGCCTTCTGCTAGAGAGCAGAGATATGAATAGCACTGTTATGACGTACACGTTTCGTCGTAGAAGCATTAGTCTTTACTACAAAGTTTCAAGAGGGGAGAAGGACTGACCAAGTAGGAATAATGGTAAAGAGATAAAGGCAATAATGACTCAGTACAAGGAAATGTAAGAGAATGTAGCATTCTAATTTGTATGTATACATTATTAGCTAGCTTATATAATTGCTAGTAATCTTACAGCAATGAAAGCTGCAAGTCAAAATGGAAGTTTCTTTTGGGATACCTAGCAGAATGAAGGTATGTACTTAATAAACCATGAAGAACGAAGGTATCGGATGCCATCTCGCGTCACTTGATATCAATCCAAAACTACACCACTTTAATCACTTACCTGATGAGCTTTAGTTACTTTAGGAGAGATAAGTACGGTACACAAAATTATTATTAGGTATTATTACAAGAGGAAGTTGAAGCCTCCATCTCCACTACAGAAATAATTTAATGGAGAAAGAGCTTGGGGGAAAGAGATCAGGGGAAAGAGATCAGGGGAAAGAAATCAGGTAAATACAGTACCGGTAGCTATGTACCATAATAGGAATGTGGAACCCATACATAACGGGGTTAGCTACTTCACAATATCATTGGGCACGGTAACAGCAAGTCGAGAAAGACGAGGAGGAATAATTTAAAACTCAAATTGACAAGTAAGAACATGACAAGAAAAGGTAGTGAACACAAATAACATACTCCAAAGGTCTAGCTGAGTCTCCGGTAACTTATAAAGTTTCCCAGGGGGCTGCTTCCCATAACATAGGATTGGAAAACCAAACTAGCCAAACCCTATGGCCCATCCTGTCTGCCCTGAGACACACCAACATAAGAGAGCTATACACTGACCGCAACATTGGTTTGGTCTTCTGTCATGTCCTCCAAGAATGTTGGCTTCTCCACCGGCTCCTGCAACACATCCTCTTCTCTGCTGCCCATCACCACCACAAGGGCTCCCTGCAACAGTATAACGAGCTATTAGCTACTAGCAGTGTCAGGCTGTCTGCACTGTTACTGCCAAACTGGACGTTTTACAAAACATTCAGTCAATCGTTCTTGCTGGCTAATTAATGCAATATGATACTGGCCACGTTGCTACCACAAGGCCCTTATATACTCACTTGTTAATCAATATTTTCAAATGAAATGGTTCAGTGAAGAAGCATAGCTGCTTTCACAATTGAGGGAAGAAGTGGGTATAGAGGGAGGGGGGTGTGTTCCGTCTTCTCTAGAGAGGCAAGGGCAGTGCAATTTTTTCTGAGATGGAAAATTAACTTAATTTAGTGGTAACTTAGCGCCCAGTAAGAAAAGTAACACACACATAAATTACTAGGCACTTGTATACGTAGTACTAATGTAACTACCTACCTATGGTAACTAACTAGTTATAATTTAGCAACTGCAATGTACTGTAGCTGATTTTAGAGAGCAGTAAGCATATCAACCTCAGTTTCACCCAGAATCCTTCTAAACGAGCTATAATGCCGTGTAGGTAGGTACTTGGGCTACTTGCTCAATGCTCTTCAATGGTGAGAGTGTGACAGAAATGCTCATATTAGTATACCAATTACAATAATCCTTGCTCTTGTCTACATACCCATAAAGCATGAAGCAAAGATTACTGTATCCACTTCTAGGATAGTTATGTACAGAACCTCAAAATAACTGCACAGCCCTGCAACTGTCAATTATAATGGGTAGCTATGATTGGTATTAGCAAAATATGATGCAGTTAACTTTCAATAATTAGCTACTACAAAAGGTACTGCAACATAGGAGATGGCAAGTTATCAAATAAATCAGATAGGTAGCTAACAACAGGAACAAGCAAAGCTTCATCCTTATGTTGAAGGGAGAAATGTCCAAATGAAAGGTAGCACTTTTGGTAGTGGGGTGAAATGAGAACTTTTAAACCCTTCACAAATTTTCTCCCCTCCCTAGAATTCAATCCCAACTTAATCACCTTTTATGAGTCAATTTTTATGGAGGGTTTGAAGCGAAGCTACGTGCCAACAAAATGAGCGCACTATTTATTTTTTCCAGGTCTTCTTTTGCTTCATATCCCGTCCGGCGAGGCATCTCATCTCACGTCAACTGACGCTACACCATTTACATGAATACAGAAGCTGGACTGGTTCATCACTCACCACATACAGCAAAAGGATTAACCAGGCAGCTAAATAGACTAAAATGTCTTAACTCTACATATGTAGGTATATAGGAAGTCCTCAATCCAGCCCCTCTTCATTTAGCTATGCAATATAAAACCTGAACATAAAAAACCTGAATGCGTTAAGTTTTGAGCCTAATACTAATAGTTACTACTACATAAAACGAGAGGAAGGGTCTATGTCAAGAGCCCAATGACACTAGGTAGCTAGTAGGTATTAGCAGGAGCAGGTCAAGTTTTCAACTACCTATAAGCAGAGACATTACCACATGCAAATAGGTTGAATGTTCCAATGAACTCTTTTGCAGTGGTAAGCGAACGGCAGAGTACCTATATTGGATAGCACCACGACCCGCGTTTTTGTGGGTTGCTCCAGATTAGGAGGACAGGTGAATCGTGATATTTTGTCATTCACAGGGTAGTACTCTTGCCGTTTTTTTTTTCATATAGGTATCTATTTATTTTTTGACTTGATCAAATTTGTGAGGTCTTGCTCTTGTGTATGTATAAGAGCAGACTCCCCAGTAGTTTTTTTTTGTAAACTTTTCAGTAGGTATATTGGTGTAGACTGTATTCCACTCTTAAGAAAATTTATACTAACATGTTACTTGTGTATGCTAGTCAGGTTCAACAAGAAAAGAGAGAGTTCTATTTTCTGATCTGATAATCTTAAACTAAAAGTTTTCATAAAATAGGATTGAAGTCTCAAGCTTACAGAATTTCCAAAGCCAAATACCAGTTTGCATTTGGGCTCCAATACAGGGTGGAAGGAATTCAATAGAAGAATGTCAACCTTGAACTTCAAAACTTTCAAAAAGAATTTCAAAGGGGGATGCCAAATTTGAAAACTTCAATACTTCCCAGGAGTTTCAGCAAAGTTAAGAATTTAATGAAAATTAAATTTAAGTTAAATTCTTCCTTAATTGTTAGCTACTTGAGCACTTGCCATCAATATTGATTAAAGTTTTTAGATTCAAGATCATAGCTGCAGGAGTTCAAAAACTTTTGGGTCAATGGCCGCGGCTCACCAGACTCCAAACTTGCATCCTATATTGATGGCTATCATTTACTTTAATAAGCCTGAAAGAGCTGAGACTAAGTCCCAACAAAGGACTTAATTCAAAAACTTCAAAGTTGTAAGGGCCTTTCCAATCTGAGAC
Organism: Parhyale hawaiensis; assembly: GCA_001587735.2. Classification (NCBI taxonomy): domain Eukaryota; kingdom Metazoa; phylum Arthropoda; class Malacostraca; order Amphipoda; family Hyalidae; genus Parhyale; species Parhyale hawaiensis. The sequence goes on from LQNS02276866.1 coordinate 7,164,740, forward strand.
TAATACTTAGATCGGTGGAGAAAAATTTTCCAAGTCCATAAGGCTGGATGAGAAACTGTTCTAAGTCCCAAGGGCCCTAGTTGAATCGAGTTAAAAGTCCCCCAAGTGGGAACTGCAAACGTTTCTGAATTATTCAGGCTCTTAAAACTGGAAAACTGACCATAAATCTGATATAAGTAGCAAAATGACTTAAGTCCAAAACCGGATCAGAAAATTTCAAATACTCTCAGGGCATAGCCTAAGGCTGTTCTGAGGCTAAGTCCCAAAACGCCTATCCCAAAAAAATTTCTAAATATCAAAGGGCACTTCACTGTACAGAAACTAAGTCCCAAAGGGGAAAGGTAAAAATTTTTGTAAGTCCAAATGGACTGACCAGAGAATTTTTTTGATTGTCAAAGGTATCTCACTGCACTGAGACTAAGTCCAATAGGGACCAATGATCACCTATCACTGCACTTTTTTCGAGTTTCTGAGGCACAAGAGGAGAGGAGCTGGAGATAAGTATTGAGTAGATATTGAGTAGACTACAGTCTAGACCAATATACTAAGACAGTTTACAAAAGAACTACTGAGGAGTCTGCTTTAATACTTGCACAAGAGCAAGTCTTCACAAATTTGGCTAAGGCCAAAAAAAAGGAAAAATATATGCAAGAGTACTTAGCTAGCTACCTGTTAATAACAAAGTGTGATGACTCACCTGTCCTCCTGATCTGGAGTAACCCACGAAAACGCAGGTCGTGGTTTTATCAGACAGAGGTACTCAGCCGGAAAGGAGTACTGCAAAAATTCATATCCAGTTACAGCTATGAATGGTGAATATAACAACAAAAACAATGTCTACCTACTAGCTATACATTTTTTCATTAGCTAATGTATGCCTTCCTAGCCCTAACAATAGAGAGTCTAGAGGAAAACAGCAAACCTAAGCAAGGAAGAATATTTTACTGTATTTTTACACACAAACAGCAAGTAGGAAAAAGACATAATCGTACTAACATCTTTCAACTTGGCTCCATCCCAGGTGTCAGGCTTGAGTGTACTGCCCTTGAGCAGCAGTTTCTGTCTGTGGGTGGAAACTCCAGTGAGGGCAAATATTTGAGCTCTGAACACTTCGGGGGGTTCATTTGTATCCAGCTCAACTTCTGGGTAGGTTTCTTTGCCCCACTTCACTTTCACTGGAAAAAATACAAACAAACTCATGCTTCGAGGAATAAGGCTGCTTGACTGCAGTGTGTGGAATGTATGTCACCACAAGTCCACAATCGCCATCTTTCATTCATCAAGTCACAATAAAAGAAAAGGCCTAATCCACTCAAATTTTTGTAAAATATCAGAAGAAATGTTAGGAAAAAGACAAGAGATCGCAAGTACAAATGCATCAGTAAGAATTCCTGGACGTCAGAGATAGCTATGATGGAAAATTTCATAAAAATGATACAAGTTACATAGGCTTACCTATATCCTCTTCCATATTCTTATATTAGGTTATTATTATTATAGTCATAGTTTAAAGCCATATCCACTCAATGAGTGATCCGCACAGTGCATACCTACTTGGTCTTTTTACATAACTCAGTAGGAATATTTTATTTCGGCATTCCTGCTGGAAAAATCTCGATTGCCACAGAGCGCTACTACCGTACTGGCGGGAATATGGCACAAAGAATAGAGAAAGACACTCTAGGATGGCCCCATTCGAGGCCTACCACACGAGAAAGAGAGAGTAGAGAAATCCCATGAACTAGGTCGGCTGACTTGATCGACAGCCCACCTCGAGGAACACAAAGGGAAAAATAGAGAGTACATATACCAAACTTTACAAAACCTCAGCAGCAGGAACTGCGGCCAGATGCTACATCCCCTACGAAGAAGGCACTCGGGAGCCATGGGTGCGTGACGCCCAAACATATTGTGGCAGGGATAGGGCCCACCAGAATATGCCCTTAAGGGCTTCTTATATCAGGTAGGGTAACATGTCTAGTACCCCTCCCCTTTGCATTAAAAAACTTCCTGAGTGAAAACTATCAGTGCTAGAAAGCCGTATCTACACAGGCTTTAACTGTAGCCTAAATAGTGCCGCACAATACCTGAAAATGACTGTAAAAAAAAAGAAAATGGCAGTGGTCTTCACATTTTTTTTTACTAAAAATATGAAAATATGTGAAAACCACCACCATTTTCATTTTAATTTTTCACCAGTCACTTTCAGGGATGGTGCGGCACTTCTTAGCCTACATTTTAAGCCTATCTTAGCCTACATTTTAAGCCTATGTAGGTATGACTTTCTAGCACTGTTAGTTTTCACTTAGGAAGTTTTTTAGTGCCAAGTGGACAGAAACTAGCATGGTGGATGGGTACTAGATATATTACCTTATAGCTATAGTCTACCTAGTTTAAGCCTCAATTTAAAATAAAAAAAAAAAAATTTCTTACAATGGAAAAAGCAGCAACAACCAGTATGCTGATTGCACATGGCACCAGCAAGTCAGGAAAAAACAGAGGTACGTAACAGCGTTAGGAGTAAGAAAGTGAAAGGAAGCCAAGTGAGAATAATGAATGTTCCTGAAAGCCTTGCTAATACTAAGGTAACCTATAGGGCCCCTGGGTTTCCAGCTCCCCATAACATAAGATAAGCAAAC
>LQNS02276866.1:7268596-7294301 GCA_001587735.2 Parhyale hawaiensis
TCATCAGAGGATACAGTGGGCGCAATCGCAGCTGCAGCCACAGTCGCGGCGGGAGAAACGGTAGAATCACAGGCAGGAGCCGTGGGAGAAACCGGGAGCACAGGATGGGCATCAGTGGGGTACGCCGTAATAACGGGCAGAGATTCGTCCAGGTTTGGTAGTTCAGTCTGTGTTGCCCCATCAGCCAGCGACGTGCGGGCCGGTGGTTTTCGTCGTACCGGTGTGTCCGAGGGACCGCTCACACTCTCGCTAGAGTCACGCGTAAAGCACGGGCGTAAGACGTGCCCGGTCGGGCCAGGCGGCTCTCCACCAGTCTCCTGACCTCCCTGAAGCTAACGTGCTCCTTGGACTCGGTAGCCAGGACCTTTTGTTCATATTTGTAAACACTGCAAGTTGGTGCGGTACATGGGTGTTGGCGTTGGGGTCTTGAACAATTTTGGCGTTTTGGGGTTGTTCTACAACACGTTTTGGCCCCGTGTCCGTACTGTTGGCACTTGAAGCAGCGGCGGGGTTGGAGAATATAGAGCCGCACTGGGCACTACACCCAGTCAATTTCCACTGCTGGTGGGAAAGTACAAGCGTCAAAAGTGAGGATATAAATGGGAGTATCAATGTCTCTACCATTTTCCCTCCTCTTCATCCTATAAACGCTCCTCACTCCAAACTCCGAGAGGGCCCGGAGGAGATCCCCATCGGTGCACTTTGGCTTATTTAGGAACCAAATCGTACCTTTGATTTGGTTGAGGCGGTCATTAGGGGCGGCGGAGACCTCCACTCCCACTAGTCATCGCTCTTGACTGCTGCTCGCTCTTCACTTCGACCAGGAGAGTGCCGGCCCTCGTTTCCGTGACCTTGGCAGGTTTGCCTCCCAACGTCCGCTGCAGATCGCTGTAAGGTCTTATGATATCTATACCACTGATGTCCTCTCCCTTCTTGGTGGAGATATCAAAGAAACGTCGAAGTTTCTCTGCGCTCCCCACCCAAACGGGAAATTGGACTCGTGGTCCTGTCCCAACAGTCTACGTTCTCGCCCCCGCGACCTGCGTCAGCATTTACCGCCTACGTCCTTCCTCTAGTGAGTCCGGGGGACTGGTACGGCATCATCTCAATCTCAGTTCTTCCGTGATCGGAGCTCGACGCAGTGCCCGTACCCACACTCGCGGCGGACTGCTGCGACGGGGCCGGCTCTGGCGCTCGGTTTCGTGGTCCATGTCCGAGTCCATTAGAGGGGTCCGGTCCGTCATTAGAGAAGAAAGCAGAAGGGGGGGGGGCGCAAAGGTTTAGCCCCTCCAGGCAGACGACCGACCTCTCTTCTATCAGGTTAGAAACACAAAATAAACGAATAAAAGGAAAACCACGGTCCGGTAAGACCGGGCGCTGACTGCGTTGGTTCTACCTACACTTCAGATTGTGATGCAAGAAGAAAATAAATATCTCTGAAGTAATAGAGAAGAGAGAAGATGTCAAGTAGGTATACTAACGGTACCACCACGAGAAGGTGCAGTTCAGATTGAATACATTTATACTAATTGCATCCCAGAGATCAAATTCTTGTCACTAGTAGTAAAACGTCCTTTTATCAGAGATAACAAAACACTTCGTGCGTACCAGTAAAACTCGGTAAAGGGAAGTGTGCAAATTCCCCTAACTAACGCACGGAAGGACAAGCAGAATTATAATATAGATTACAATTCTGCTGGTCCCTCTGTTAGTTACTTCCTTAGTACGACACTGACGCTTTCATCAGTTTTAGAGAGGGAAAATTAGAACATTTTTGAGGTATCCTTGATACAACCTGGGAACGGATCAAAAGGAGATCAGTCAAGTTCAAGTTTAACCTGCTACTGCTCGCAGGTCTGAGGACCGAAACATACCAAAAGCAGTTTAACGAGAAGCTGGCAGGTTTTGAGAAGCACGGAATGCATAGGAGCACGCACACCGAACAGCGGCAGTTGAGCAGGCCGCTGCCGCTGTTCGGTGTGCGCGCTCCAAAGCATTCCGTGCTTCTCAAACACTGCCAGCTTCTCGCTGAACTGCTCTTGGTTGGTTTCGGCCCTTAGGCAGACGATTCACTGCCTGGCTAGTGACATTTTTCACCCTTCGTATGCATGATACCGGTTCAAGGGTATCATAATTGAGGAACAATGCCTCCTTTGCTCTGAAGAATTTCTACAGGTTCCTTCGTTATTACAATAGACATGAGAAATTAGGATAATACGAGTCTGAAATATCATTGGAGAACATTGCATTTTCTCAGTAGAATTTCCAAAGGTTCCAGTTACATAAAATTATTAATTTCTTGTAAACACGTGGTGGTACTTACGAGAGCGCAAGAAAAGGTTCAAATATACTACATTGCGTAGGGTTGATGCATCATTCTCCAAAGGTTCAAGGTTAGTAAGAAGGTTTCCTAGCGCAGCGATTCCAAGCCGCATCGCACCGAAGGTCAAATATTTTATTTCAGCATTTTAACATAATTTATCATCTCGCATACAGTGGATCCAGCTAACGAGGGTTTCTTATGCCTTAATTCTAGAAGAACTGGTAGTGTGAAGAGCAGGAGAAGCAGTTGGTGTTTAAAGTCAATTTGGGATACCTTGCTGTGCTTCGCCTGGCCTGTCGATGCTGGAGTGCTCCACGCAGTGTAAATTCTTAGCATCAAGTCCAGGAATCGAAGCCGGACCTCCTTTGGTGCCATGAAGAGCCGTAGTCAGTTCACCAACGAGAGCTTATTTCTGACGGAAGGTCATGGGAGACGGCAACCTCACACAAGTAAGTTGTGTGTACCAAATTTATAAAGCACGTGCATCTCCAACCCTACACGGCTTGACTGAATGAATTTGCTCAGCCGTGCGGCACAGGGCTAGAGACTAAAAACGAAAAGAGAAGAAGACAGAAGAAAGAAACGCCCATTCGGCTGGCCCTCCGAAGGGGCGAAGGTAGGAGTCCTGTGGGAAAAGCTCGGCTACCTCGATCGGCGGCTCACCTTGCGGAACAGAAGGGGAAATACAGAGAACATAACAAACTAACCTTCTCAGCAGGAACTTCGGCCAGATGCAACAACTCCTGCGGAGAAGGCACTCGGAACCCTTAGGTTCTTGAGGCTCAAATATATTGTGGCAGGAAAAGGGCTCGCCAGAATATAACCCTGACGGCCATCATTCTCCTAAACGGTGCTTTCCAAACCGCGTCTGAGCAGCGCTCCCTCATTGCCTAGAAAATTGCTGTACTGAAACAACCGCCCCCCCCCTTCCCGCACGTACCACACCCAAGGAACAATAACAGTACGGGAAGGGAGGACGGGAGTCACTAGTGCAGTGCGATGGAATGCTTGCAGTCCTGCTGACAGTGCTGAGTCAAACGGGTTAATTGACTTAAGACTCCTTGGACCCTCAAAACAACAAAGTTCAACTCTATTTTTTAACAAGACAGACCAATTTTTACAGACTTTAACACCTGGTCCAGCGAGTTTCTGGCTCCAGTTCACGAGAAGACCACCTTTCCCCTCACCACGAAAAACTAAGGGCAAGATCCACCTATGTATCTGTATACACCATCCAAAAAGTGTTCGAGCAGCGAGATAAATGTATCACTCTTTACCTAGTATTCGATAAGCACTGCAGTAATTAAAAAAATAATAATAATAAACACAAATAAGAAACATTTATTTCGAGCGTCTACAAGAACAAAGCCTCTGAAGCATTCAAAACAATCGTGAATATCGTAGATGGAGTTTCAAAGGTATTATTAAACTGATCCAAAATATATGTAGCTAGTGCATTCACACATTCTCCATTCGTTAAAAAAATCATTGTCTGGAAAAATATCCCGTGTTCAAAAACAAATCTTTCGCTTTCAAAAATACCTTTCTCATTTTCCAAACAAATTCTTCTTTAAAACACTTTCTGGAAGTAAATCGCGTTTGCTTTGAATAAATTTTTAGCAGTCAGACTATGTCATAACAAATGAAGTGAACTAAGCAACAGTTCAACACTATAAAAGGAATGGTATATTTTGCAAACAGGGAACCAAAGTGAGGTAGTATAAACTTCAATCTAAAAAATCAATCTTTGAATCAAACAACTGCTATAAAAGTAAGCTTTTCGTGCCGAGGATATCCGAAACCTGATGCAATCACAACCAGGGCTGTATTGAGAGCCAGTAGGAGATGGAAATTTGCTGGATCCAGGATTAAACTCGTGTACAATCTGTACATGGATAAGAAAAGAGTCGGAATCGGTCGCTTCTGGGGTCCTAGGAGTCGCACTTGCCGTCACAAACTGGCTGGACTTGATCCGCTCAACTTTGCAACCCTGATCCATACCAAACGGTTCTTTATTACCCACTAAGGTCATCCACTGATCAAAATCGCGTCACAAACTGACCGGGTCTGTACAAAAGGCGTCATTAACTGATTCAACAATGTGAAGTTTATTTGGCTTCATTTGCCCTCGACCTCAGACACTTGCGTTCACTTCGCAATGCTGAATAGCGTTAAACTCAAATCGATTACGCTTAAGACGGTCAGAAATGCAAGCCTGTTCCGTAAAATGGAGCTTTCGGCGTCTTAAAAGCCCTAATCGAGTAGCTAACACCTTCAACAGATTTCTTGTGACGAAACCAACACTCCTGTCCCAAGTTTGGGACAAATCAAGCCTCACCTCAGCATTACCGAGCCAGTCTCTGTTATTATTATTATTATTAAAACTTCACGCTTGAGCTCCCACGGACAGGTAATACAACCTAAATGAAGCACCGGAAGTAAGCTTATTTCATTTTGGGGCACGGTGATTGGCTCCAGGGTGATTATAACCCAAACAGGGATAGGATTACAACACGGCTCTGTGTTCATTTGGTAGTTAGACCTCTAGTGACAGCTGAAGCCACTTGAAGGCGTTACAATTAGTGCTATCTCTACCCAGTTCGTGGTATCGGATTGACAGAATGAGACTCCGACTCCTGGGTTTTGAAAGTTTCCAACTCCCTGGACTCCGAAAATGTCCCATTACAGCTCTTGCAAATGGAATATGAAAACTTTCTTCGACTCCGACTCCTTGCCCCTCAAACACATAGACTCCGACTCTACAACCCTAACTCCTACAGAAGTAATGTTTACTTAGTCACTGATAGGTAAACCCATCAACAATCTAATCCAAGTGAATCCATTCAGGACATTTGCACCAACTTGGAACGGATTGGAAAGAACAATCGTTTTCCATTAACGAGCTGAAGAGGTTAGAACCAAGAAAGTAATCATGGAGCCAGTCCAGAGATCCTCAGTCCTAACACTTTATCAATTGCTGAAGAGATATAATAACTTCTTTTTTCATTTATTTTTGGATCGGTACTGATCATACAAACAAAAATTGATCTGTACTGCGGGAAAACGACCGAAAGAAAGCAGTAAAAGTCGCACAGACGTGTTAGCAATGCTTTATTATTATTGTCTTGAGATGGCATTATTATAAATACTGAAGAAAACTAGAGAAGCTTATCAGAAATTTCGTTACCCACGACGCGCGTTTCGCCGTACCTCGGCTCATCAGGTGGGAAGTCGAAGATGGTCGAATTTGAAGACATTGAAATTTACAAAAATCTTNAAATACTGAAGAAAACTAGAGAAGCTTATCAGAAATTTCGTTACCCACGACGCGCGTTTCGCCGTACCTCGGCTCATCAGGTGGGAAGTCGAAGATGGTCGAATTTGAAGACATTGAAATTTACAAAAATCTTGGCAAGATATTCCCGCGCGTCGTGGGTAACGAAATTTCTGATAAGCTTCTCTAGTTTTCTTCAGTATTATTATTATTATTACATTGGTATTATCTTGATATTTCTGAAACTAAGACAATCAATAGCGATCTAAGATGATTTACTCGGCTTACAGCCGGAACCACAACGTTGTGCTCAGGCAGCAAGAGATGAAGGACGAAAAGAGAAGAAGACAGAAGAAAGAAGCACCGGTTACTTCTGTGGTCCTCCGCACGGGCGAAAGCAGGAGCCCCGCAGAAAAAGTCGGTCACCTCGATCGGCGGCCCACCTCGCGGGACAGAAAGGAAACAGAGAACCTACCTAACTCTACAAAACTAACCTTCTCAGCTACATCCCTTGCGGAGAAGGCACTCGGGACAGTTAACAACGCTTTTTGATAATCATAAAATAAGATTGTATGTTAAATTTTATAACAACACATAGTACACAGAATAGAGGTTAGATCATTGAATAGTTTAAGCCTCCGTCTCCACAACTAAGGTGATCTAACAGAGGAAGAAATTTCAAATAGGTGACACAAAGCATGTCGACAGACACGGGGAGCACATGCACGAAAGTGTTCCCACAAGAGATCAACGCGCATGGAAACAGCAAGTCGGGAAATAAGAGGAAGAACAGAAGAAAGCAACATTAGGAGTATAACATCGGAAAGAAGCACGTGAGCACGAAAGACAGACGTCCCAAAGGCTTAGTTAATCTACAGGGGACGCTGCTCCACATAACATAGGATGGGGAAACCTACACTAACCTAACCCTATGGCCCGTGCAATGCCCCCTGAGGAGACACAGAGAAGAAAAAAAAAGCAATGAGTAAAATGCTGCCATGCGTTGTAGTTGAGCGCAAACTTGGTAAACAGCGGCCATAACGTCCGTGATGGTGTTCAGCTGCAAATGAAAAAGTTGCGCAGCATAGTAAAAAAAAATATAGCTTAACTAAACGTAAACAATGCTCAAACTGCTACCGAAACTTCAAATGAGGCTCGACTAAAAGTAAATGCAAGAGACATGCTCTCTATGGCTAACGTTAAGACAACGAGGGGCAGACCAACTGGCAATTTCATGCAAACTACGGATGTTAATATTACTACTACAATCATTATTATACGGAGCAGATTAAGTCTCCGTTTCCACTACAAAGGCGATTTCACAGAACAAAAAAGAAGGGAAATATACAGTAGCAAGCCGTCATAATGTCGACAGACACGTGGATCCCACGCACGAGAGTGTTCCCCCTCAGGATCAACGAGCATGGAAACAGCAGGCCGGAAAAGAAGAGGAAGACAGAACAAGACATCATTAGTAGGCGTAAGATTATGGAAGGAAGCAAAGTGGGCACAAAAGACAGCCATCCTGAAGGCCCCAGCTAACGGCTAAAGTTACCTATGCCCGCTGGAGGCAGAGAATGGTTAATAATATATTAAATAGATTGCGCCTACGTCTTCACACCTAAGGTGATCTAACAGACGAAGAAGAAAGCTACACATACTATGTCGATAGAAACGTGGCACCCACGTACGAGTGTTCCCACACAGGATCAACACCCATGGGAACAGCAACTCGGGGAAGAAGAGGAAGAACAATCGACAGTGAGAGCAATAACAGCATGCAGTCAAAAGGAAGCAAAGTGGGGAGAGCCATTGGATAAGACCGATTGTTTGTCAAGTCTTCTCATGGGAAGGAAAAAGAGGGCAAAGAGATGGTGACTCCAAGCATCCACACAGAGTGAAGGTGAAGTCACCTTGACGGTACACAACTAAAGAACCCATATGCACTGGTTTGTGCTGTAGATAATATCGCTTCTAGGGCTCAGCGGAGTGTACGAGCAGAAGCTGACCACAGACTTCCTGAGCTATGGCGCCAAGGACGGAAGGCTTATATAACTACTGCGAATCCGACCTTAAAATCCGTCAAACTCCAGTACTGGTAGGCAATGAGTGAAAGAAATGCCGACGCGGCATTGTCGAGCACCAAGACTCCGCCTCGGCTTAGGAATAAAACGTCCAGCTTCGTGACAGCGAGTGAGGCAATACCGCTTATTCCTGAGCCACTGGGGTTGGAGAGGCGAATTTAATGGATGTGATTGATATTTATTCAAATTAAATCTTGTTTTTTTCCTCCATGGTCTTATATCACGCGTCCGGTTGTTGATATACAAAAAACTAGAAGGATGCGCTGGCTTGGTCATATCCAGAGAAGACAGGAAGGAGATAGCCTATGCTTGCAGTCGGGCATGACTAAGAGATGGACGGCAGGTTCCCAAGTGGGAGACCAAGAGAACTTAGCTCAAGACGTTCCACTATTATACACCACCGCATTTCAGATGATAAAGGTAAAGTGAACTTTACCGCATCCTTCACAGAGAAACCCACATGCGCTGCTTCATGCTGCAGATTAAGGTCAACTGGCATCAGAGTAAGTACGGCTGCAGTCGACCACGGGTCGTTAAGAGCTATGGCGCCATCGACGCAAGCTTCAACAAACCCCCACCCTCCCATTTCTGGGCAAAGTAGATGCCCCACGGTAGCTGGGCATACCAAGTAAGTTGGCTATCCCAGCGCATCGGGCGCCACAAAGATCGCTCACCTGGCTCGGGGCTCGTTACCGGCACCTTAACCACACCAGTTCAGCACGCAAGGCCGGGTATACGGGGACTCGCGATCATTACGACCTTGCTCACATCTGTTGAGAGTGGTAATAGCTTTTATCCTATGGTACTTCGGACTCGTCAGCTCTTTAGTAGTAGTAGTATACGAAAGTTTAAGCCTCCCTAAATAAGTACTAAGCTCTTTTAAAAGAGGAAAAGGAAGGCGCATACAATATGTTGATAGAAACGTGCAACCCATGCACGAAGGTGTTCCCACACAGGATCAGCGAGCGCGTATGGGAACAGCAAGTCAGAAATGAAAAAGAAGTCCAGAATAAAACATGGGCAAGTTGGAGTGTAACAATGGAAAGAAGCAAAGTGGGCACGAAAGACAGACGTCCCGAAGGCCTAGCTAATGGCTAAGTAACCTACACCGCGCCCCATAACAGAGGATGGGCGAACCTAACTAACCTAGCCCTATGCCCCCTGAGAAGCTCGTCAGCTCAACTCGCACCGAAAACTAAAGACGTCTTACAAACAAAAGGGCCTCCCACTGATTGGCTACAGTGCAACATCCTAATAGGTTATATAAACACGTTTGCAAAGGTACAAAGCGCAATCTGGTGCCATGAAATGATTCTATTATCAAAAATTGGCCAGAATTTTCAGTCACAGGACTACTGCTCTGCAAAAAACAAGACGGCTGCACCCTGGAGATGCGGCTGCCCGCCCATAGCGAGTGTGGATGACGCTTATAGACCGTCTAACCCCGAGCAGCAGGAATAACTGACGTCAAAATGGATAGGTAAGAAAGTGAGTTTACAAGCCTACTCAAAACATATCAACTGGTCCCGGACACCACTAGACTTCCGCACGCCACTGCCGCAATGTGAGCCGTAGGCATATAACACAAATAAAAAGCCGACATGGCTATACTCTCTGCAGCGCACTGGCTTCACATTGATCATCATGCCAATTGTCATTAATTATATTCAATGGTAGTACAGAGAGTCACATGCAAACGAAGGTGAATTCACTTTACCGTATAGAGATTGCGGTATAGGTAATTGTGGGAGTCACACGATAGGAAAGCGACGAAGTATTCAAATGGCATTAGTGGCCAAGAATAGACCCCGGTTAGCCCTTCAGCGCACTGTTTAGCTCACTTTATTCGTATCACGAGTCTTATTCTTAACGGTAAGGCAAGATTTAATCATACAATGAAGGGTTAACCCGTTCCTTCACGGCGGCAGAAAAAATACGCTAGTAGGAATAGCATTTTTGGATGGAACCATGTGTGGCGACTGGCCGATCACGGGTTAATATAGGCACATATTCCAAATCCAAACTTGGCAATCTGTAGGCTGAACAACCAAACTTTCTTTTTGTGGCTACAAACTAATTCTACGTTTATAGCTCTCCTTCATGCTTTCCTTAAGCCATTCTAGAATGGGTGATTAACGCAAAAGTTTGGTCACTTTTGGCGTTGAAATTTGCTTTACATCTTGATGAATTAACCGAAATCCGCAGTAGGTACATTAATAGTCCCCGTAAATAAGCATACCAAGGAATAACTGGCTGTTTTGAATCTCACGCTCGCCTATTGCTGCTCATACACCACGATCGATATATAAATTGCACTTAAAAAAAAAATACCGCAAGTACAGGTTTGCCTGTATAATATTACAGAATATACAACAGAACCCCTCATTCACAAACTTTGGACATAGTAAAGATGAACCTCTATCTCAGGGTACGGTACTAGCGGAAGTCAAGTGCAGCCAACTGACTAAAGTCACACTTATGGAAACAGCATTGACAGAAGTTGGACGCAAGCAACATGCTAGAACCTCTCATCTTTGGAGTCCCGCAATACGGAGCAGACGTAAAAGACCACACATGGTGGCGGTGAATTTACAATCCACCGGCTCCAAAATCCAGTATGTCTAAAAAGCATTCGTTGAGGAGCTAGTCCGGTAGTTAAGCAGCAATAGTCCGTCTGCCACGTGGCTGAGGCGTGTGTGCAGTAAAATATCCCTGGATTGCTGTTATTTTACTTCCCCTTCCTTCCCAACGTCAATATACTTTACATCAACGAACTGTTTACATCAACTGACATCAATGAAATATTCACATCAACAGACAACCTCTTCCCAATTTGTTTATAAATGTGACATTCAGTCTACTGTAGAACAGAAATAAAAAGGGTAGCATGGTAAGCCCATTACTCGAATGATTTGTTGCTGAAATAGTAAAATTAGGGTCTATATATAAAAACACACTCCTTTCGAGCACATTTCCACTACTTGAATGCATGATGCACAGTGCGCATGCATTAACGAGCCACGCCACCTCCTCACACGTTCGAATTTATCCCAAAACTTATCATTAGCCGAACTACCTCCAAGATCGAATTAAATACAAGTGCCATGCAACTGTTGTGCTGGTGGTAGCATACAGAAGCTAAGATCTGGAGTCCAAATAGCGTTCCAGGATGGTATGGAAGTGTTTTATTTCGGTCTTGTTGACGGTCGGCACCTCACGCTCGAGGGTGTGTAAAAAATCGCCCATTATCTCCTGAAAGAAACACAAAAGGCACAATTAGGTAGAACATTATACAGAAGTGTTACAGCGAGAGCTATAACTGTTATAACTTAACCCTTTGCCTCCTGAAATTCAGATAACCTTTTTTCACTTTTTTTTTTGTTAAATTTATTAAAAATAGGTTAGTTAAACACATATTTGAGAAAAAAATTTAGTTATACTTGCAAAAACAGTATTTTTTTGCATCGGCTACTACAGATGCCGTGAGTGTCTTGGGTAATTTACATGATGCATAGCTTTTGTATAGGGAAAAATAGAGACCGGCATCTGATGATGCCGTCAGGAGGCGAAGGGTTAATTAAGAACGTTTACATGTCCAATACATCACTGCTATAAACAACAGCAAACCACAAATTAGCTTTCAGCTTAAGAAGTAAAATCATTTTCAAAAACGAAATCAGAAGCATCAATCAGCTGGTGAATCATATCAAAATTCAAGTTTCAAAGATATTTTCTTTTGCAGACAGTGAATTTCTAACTAACTGGTGACTAATGCTAGATTCACAAAGCTGGCCCGGCCGCAATATTGTCATTCACGACGATTTTGCGTTCAAGTAAGCTTTCCTGCGCGCGCCACCACTAAAATAAACACTACCTAGGCTAACCTAACCTACCCTTACCTAACCTTCTAACCCCACCAAACTTTCTAACCTCACCTAACTTACTCAGAGATACAGCGAGCAGCGCGGCGCACTAACTTGAATGCCGCTCACACGCACACGATCTGCGTACACAAACGCACACAAATCGTCGCGAACGACGATAGCGCTACCCGGCCCAGCAATTGTTTGCGTAATGTCAATTTGAAAAATCACTCGCAATACACACAAACAAGCCAATCAACCTCTGAGGAAATCATCTTCGCATGTAAAATCTCTAACGAGTTAAAACTAGATGGTAGCTATTTCAACTCGACTGCAGGTGCCAAATTCGTTTCTAAAGAGCGAAGATGTAACAGTAGGTAAAAGTATGGGAAAAATTTTACTAGCGCTGCGAGCAAAACACCCACCTCGTGTCGGCCGAACCTACACTGTCTATCTACACTCGCTAATATTCTCAGTCTAACACTGCAACGGCAAACACAATATACTCGCGTCGCAACGAATAAAAAGTTCGTAGACCATCCACATGGTCTAGCAGCTCTGCAAGTCACAAATTTAGATCTCTCAGCCCACCGCACAAAGCTGTGCTTCCAGGCTAGGAGGCCACGCGGTTTCAGGACCCACGCATTTAGGGCCCGGTTACACTCCGTGTCATGATCGTGGTGGAAAGCGCAAAAAGCACTAAATAGTTTATATGTACACAAGTGTCCCAGGAGCAATCACCACGGAACGGGATGCTCCGAAAGGGAAATTGCGGTTATTATCCATCATAGAAACTACAATCTCTCGAATATATTACATTTCAGATGAAAAGTTTCAAGAGCCAAAAGGTTGACCTGTTGTCCGGGGTAACAAGAACTAGAAAAAGGTACCGGTACCTAGTAAATCATACGGAAGCAACTCAAAAAAGCGCCAAACACAGCAGCAAGAACTTGCAGGCCAAAAAGTTACAGAATTGCATTGGCTAATGATAGTATGTAATAGGTTGATAGGTGGGATTCAAACACTAAAAATGCTGTTTAGTCACAGACATCTTAAAAGTTAGCAACTTGCAAGCATTGACCAGAAAATATGAGATTTGTGAACGTAACGCAAAGCACTGTACACAATGTCTAGAAATTTTTATCAAATATTTACAAAAAGAAGCAATTTGATTCAACTGGAACTGAAAGGCATAATGAGTTCATAGGTGGCCCGACTTACCGGAATCTAAGACTTCATCGAGAACGTTTCATTGGAAGACTGCCAGCGATACACGTGCAGCTGATGCTTGGAAGGGAATACTCAGGGGACTACCTGCAGCTGGGGCTTGGAGGGAACATTCAGAGGACTACCTGCAGCTAAGGACTGGAAGGAGACATGCTCAGGGGACTACCTGGAACATACCTGCAGCTGGGGCTTGGAAGGAGACAGGCTCAGGGGACTGCCTGTAACAGACATGGGGACCTCACGAGGAAGCGGACGGCGCAGCTGAGTGTTGGGAGGCAGTGGTAGCCTGGGGTCAAACTTCGGAGTCACCAAGAGCTGGGAGCCCAGCTTGGTTGGGTAAATGCGCTGCCCCGCGGGCGTGACAAGTGTCCCACTTCGCTCCATGCCCTAGAAGTAAACAATGATTACGATCAGAGAGCCACCTCTTCATCGGCAATTTTATAATTAGTAACATAACGAAGTCAATTTGCCGTATCAGCTAGCGCAGCCGAGTGATTTATCATTAACATTTTTCTAAGTTAAATACGATGCAATGACTGAATACTGATATACATTCATCAGGGATATCACGTAATTACATTAGCCTTATTGACTAGCTATGTCACTCCATCACTAGAGAAATGCAGACGAGTAGGTAACTGTTTTCACGGAGACCGAGCGCAAGAAGCTATGCCATAATTATTATGGGCCATTCCCACAAAGCATTTTCTACCGAAAAAATAATGGCGGTTCAGTTGTTAATACAGTTCTAATCTGCTTATAGAGAGCATGTTATCTCAGGTAGCTGGCAGTAGACGGATCAACAGGCCCATTCCCATAGAGCAGTCTAAACAAATGCTCCAGCCATCAAGGAATCTTCCTATTATGTGGAATCATTTAGATTTTATATACCTGAGGAAAAGAGAAAGAAAAAACTTAGCCAATGTTATCATACAAGCACGATTATAGTTTGTTACCTTTGATTATGCAAATACAATTTTTTTTACATATTTTTCAAGATAAGTGTTAAACATTTAAAATGTTAAGAGTAAGTTAGTGCACAGGTATGTTATAACTAAAAAAAAAAAAACAATTAGAGAAATATAAAACGGAACCATTTCTCCCGTTTTGGCCGCATTTGCTTATCGCAAGGGGTTCTGCTGTTACCCCAGATTATGCAACATCACTCTCTAGTCAACTTGGGCAAGAAAAGGGGTCTAACCAGTGAAAAAACGATCAAAGTGACCTCGTTAATGGCTTTTGGTAAGACAATACTTGAAATTTCAAAGGAATCATATTAGTTAGTTAGGATATTTAGGCCTCCGTTTCCGAGCAGAACGATTTTACAGAGGAAAGAGCAAGAGATAATAGTATGCTAAGAGAAACGGGGAACCCATGCACGAAGGTGTTCTCCCACGCAGAATCAACGCGCATGGGAACAGCAAGTCGGGAAAGAAGAGGAAGAACAGAATAAAGCATTAGCAAGTAGGAATATGAAATTAGGAAGAAAGCAAAGTGGGCACAAAAGAGAAAGGTCCTGAAGGCCTAACTACTGGCAGAGGTAACCTACACGGGCCCCTGGGGTTGTTCTGGCCCCATAGCATAGGATGGACGAACCTAACCATATGGCCTATGGCCCACCCTATGCCCCCTGGGGATTCCAAGGAATTAGAGCGTGATCACCGAACAATTAAGGCTTATGCAATTGAAGGTAAGGTCAACCGGAAAACTCAGGAAAGAGCCTCTACGACGAAATTGATGCCCTGGATATGCGACATTTGAAGGTCTCTAAGGCTAGAAAACAACTTTCTACAATTAAGGAGATATTTGAAGATGCTGGAGCCCCAATACTAAGCAGAAAGGCAAGACTTGAGGTTCTGCAGAAGCTAGGGGAAGTGAAAAAGTCAATTAAATGACCACTTCTAACAAAAACTCATGAAGAAAATAGTGTCAAATGGGGTGAAGAGAACATGAAAACTGATTTCTCCAAAGTCTTATTTACTGACGAATGCAGAGCCACTCTTAATGGTCCAGATTGATAGGCGTCTGGATGGGTCCTTCATGACCGACCTCAACAAACACGACTTAAGTGTCAACAAGATGATGGAGGTGTGACCTGGCCAGCGAATAACCCCAATTTAAATTCCATTGAGAACCTCTGGGCAATGATCAAAAGGAAGGTCTATGAAGGTGGTCGGCGGTTTTCAAGCAAACTATGCCAGTAGAGTGCAGTAAAAACAGCTGCAGATTCTATTCCACCATCTGAAACATCAAACCTGACAAAGTCTGTTGATAATCGTCTTATAAAAAATTATGAAAAATACAGGTTGCTATGTTCAACATTAACTTGCTATGTTTACCACTACCGGTACTGAACACTTATTTCAGTGTTTATTGAATTGTTTTGGTTGTAATATCTTAGTTTTGGACGTTTCATAAAAATATTCCTGTTCACTTGTATTTATTTCACCTTTATGACGTTTTTATCAACTTGTTGCATAATCTGAGGTAACAATAAAAAAACTCGTAAATAAGCAAACTGTATGATAAACTTAGGAAATGGCTAAATATTTATTTTACAAGTGCTGTTTATATTTGCAACATAGCCTTACATGTAGTTAATATTGATATTTCAAAGTTAGACACTTATCTTGAAAAATAAAGTAAAAGAAATTGTATTTGCATATCAAAGGTTAACATACTGTAGTTCCAAACAGAAGAAGGAACAAGGAACATGTATGTCAGGCATAAGGGGCCAAATGATGGATATATACATACAAAAACGAGAACGATGAGTAGCTAACATAATAAGCAGAAGTATGAATGGACGAAAGCAGCATAAATAGGGGGTATGAAGAGGCGACGTCCCAAAGGCCTAGGGGATCTTCCATGTGGACTCTATGGCAATAGCTACTAAGCCGGTGGACCATCCCCTGCCCCTATGGGTGCAAGACTCACTGATACATACCTTCTTCGCACGAGGAGCTCGAGCAGTGGTAGGAGGAGCCAATGCCTGTTCGTTGGGAGCTCGACGTAACCGGGAACCTGGTATAAATGACATATATGCGATTTGCCAAAGCTACATAAATACAGACTAGCGACTGACCCAAGACTGTTTGGTTAGCAGGGTTGCGGAGTTGGAGTCGGCCAGAGTCGGAGGATTTGAGGGGGAGTCGGAGTCGGAATCTCACTTGCTCTAGGAGTCGGAATTTTAAGTCTGACTTCGACTCCGGGATCACATTTATAAATAAATATCATTCAATTCTAAATTTTCAGTCACAAATTAAAAAAAATGTAAATGTGGATATTTTATTTGCACATTCCTCTTTTAGCTACAGCTATAGCTACCAAGTATTTTCCTATTCCATATGATGAGGCCATTGAGAATATGTTATGTAGAACTTTCGCACTTTGAACAATATGTGACGGGGCATGGGGGGGGGGCGGCAAAATGATCAATTATGGACCGATTGTTCTGAAATTTGCATAGTATATGTATTTTTGAAAAAGAAACACATTTTGCTCATACAAATTTTTTGACTTAGGAGTTCCTTTTTCAGATAATGGGAAATTATAAATATAGCTGCAGATATGCATTTTTTCTAAGTTTCAAAGGAATAGAACTCAATGAGTTTTCATGATAGAAAAAAAGCAATGACAGTATTGGAATCCTTGAAACAGTTTGGACATTAAATTGAGGACATCAGGACATTAAGAAAAAAAGTTTGGGTAAAACTTTTGCACCTGCTACATTATGTGAGGGGGGGGGGAGGCAAAATACTCCATTTTCTAATGATTGTTCTGAAATTTGCAGAGTGTATGTATTTTTGAAAGAGAAACACATTTTACTCCCACAATTTTTTATTGAGGCCTTAGTTTTTGAGATAATGGAAATATATTATCAATATATACCCATGCATTTTTTTCTACATTTCTAAGAAATGGAACTCAATGAGTTTTCATGCTACAATACAAACAATGACAGTTTTAGAATCCTTGAAGCATTCCAAAGAAAACTATACAGCAGGATTTTTCATTTTAGCCCTTTTTTTCAATGCAGCCCAAAACCAATTTTCCCCTTTATTTTAGTTAGGTAGTGATTAGACAGAATAGAAAATGGAGGGGGCAGCTCAGTAGTTTTGTTAAGAATGTTTCAAGGATTCCAAAACTGTCATTATTTTTATTGTAGCATGAAAACTCATGAGTTCTATTCCTTTGAAATTTAGAAAATATGCATAGGCATATCTTTATACTGTATATACTTCCATTATCTCAAAAACTAAGGCCTAAGTCAAAGAAATTGTAGGAGTAAAATGTTTTTTTTTTTTCAAAAATACATCATACACTGAGTAAATTTCAGAACAATCGGTAGAAAACTGAGTATTATGACCCCCCCATGCCCCCCTCACATAATGTACCAGGTGCAAAAGTTTTACCAAAAATTGAAAAATGTCCTCATGTCCTCACTTTAATATCCCAAATGATGCAAAATATCATTGTATATCTACAATACACCTACCTGTAGCATCTTCAACTTGATAGGTATAGCCTATGTTTATACTAGCAAAAATTAATTATGTTTACATCAAATATCTACTAGTTGGACTTAGGAGTCGGAAATTCTGGAGGGCCAGGAGTCGGAGTCGGACCTTGAACCCTCCGACTCCGCAACCCTGTTGGTTAGGGCAAAGTGGTCATAAAGATCTGTCTTAGCAAAGCAAAATACTACCCATATATATATATACATATATACAATCTATTAGGTGTACACAGTGAGCAGATGCGTACGGCACATAGCTACAACATTCTAATGTGTTAGCCTTAACATTCAAATGTACAGACGCATTCTTTGCATCATGTAATTTCATGTTGAGCGGAAGTTATCACCGCCGTCTTCAGGTCAGAGCCTCGAAGATAAAGAAACTAAAAGGTCGTTTACGACCGTGCAAAAATGTGCCGGTTTACCAGCACTGCCTCTGAGTGACACGTGTAATTCTCAATGACCTTCCGGCCGGAGCCTATATCAGTAAAAGCTGTCTGTCAAAGCCTGTAACCAGAGTTTCGAAGATATTTGTTATGCTCGTAAACGTACAGTAATTTACCGGCGGATTTCCGACTCGAATCCGGCGGAAGCAATCGGTGTTCTAATGAAGCCGGGATTCATAGGTAGGTACTTAAGGCGCTTGCACGATCAAGCGTCAGCTTATTTCAGTACTAGCATTCGAGTACTGTACATAGTTTACAGTATTCTGCTTGTAGCACTTACTTAGATGTAGACCTTATATTCTTATTCAGTTGTCTGCATCTATCAAGTAGCATGCTTGCTACTTATTATTGGATCATATCTTCTAAGTCTTGTATAATAAGATGTAAATAAACAAGAAGATCTTGACGGCATTCCTTCACCATCCAACCCGTAGCCTGATAACCAAANCTGGAGCCATTTCCCGTAGTACACGGGGAGTAAGATTATCTGGGCCAGTAGATTTGTACACATTTAGGTGGGTGAGTTCTTGAAGGATCTCGATCTCCGTGAAAACACAGGTGTTAATCGGAACAACTCACAGTACTAGCATTAGAGTAGGCCTACTGTACATAGTCTACAGCATTCTGCTTGTAGCACTTACTCAGATGTAGACCTTATATTCTTATTCAGTTGTCTGCATCTATCAAGTAGCATGCTTGCTACTTATTATTGGATCATATCTTCTAAGTCTTGTATAATAAGATGCAAATAAACAAGAAGATCTTGACGGCATTCCTTCACCATCCAACCTGTAGCCTGATAACCATACTCGGCCTTGAAGTTCACTCTCACAACCAAGCACAGTGACGAACTCAAGTAAGACTTCACACTCGCCAGACATACAATATATTACAGAAAGACACACATCAGCAATCCATTAAATGTGGGGTTTGCCTCTGGACAGAGATAGCATGTAACGAATTGAACTGATAAGTATTAGCTACCGTACATTCTGCAGAAAACATGAATACAAAATAAAAATGCAAAAAAAAAAAAAAAGGTTTTAAAAAGACGCTTTCAAAAATTCTAAATTCCTTACCACTTCATCTCGTTCCCTCTGCACATTTTTTAAGAGAAACAAATTTACAAGCAGCTGCAAACCTGTACAGTTAGCCTATACAAGAGAAAAGGGCAACTTAGAAAACGAGACCTGGCAACTTTGGACTTTCCAGTAATCTGAGGACCTTCAGGAGTGAAAGAAGACTGTAGTCTATCAGGGCAAAACAGACTAGGAATGGAGGATTTCAGTGTACGGGAAGGAACAGCATGAAATTGAAGAAAATTATTGTAATTCAAACCGAAGACTAGGAAAATATTATTTATAAATGCTAACGTTTCGGGATGTCTTCTTTTATCTTCAGAATTTAAAATAATAAGTCTTAAAAGACGGAATAATTTATTTCACTTTACTAGCAAGGAGTAGAGATGTTGTGAGGGGGTGGTGTGAATTGTGAATTACCGGGGTAGTAAGCTCGGAAGGTCTGAACCCATTAGTGACGGACCTACTATATATGGTAGGTATTTTTTATATCATTGTCTTTTTCAAAAATTGCAAGAGAATTCTATTCAGTCGTTGTGTGGTCGTTGTTTGGGCACGTACGAACGTTTTTGATGCTAGTTAACTTTCCTAGCTGCACTAGGCCGGAGCAGAGTTGCCAGTTTGTCCCCAGATTTACTCGTGGCAAGATGAGTGCAAGAAACAAGTGAATTATATGAAAGTTAGTTTTTGATGCAGGACTAATTTTTTGTGATAATATAATGAATAACACTTCAAATTTATTATACTTGTATGTGGTTTAGTAAAACCCATGTAGAGTATCTGTCCAGATGAAATTATATTTCACCTACTATATAGTGTAGGTTCGGCAGATATGAGTACTTCTAATTAGAACGTCAGCTATTCGTATCTTTATCGATATTTTTAGTGATAGTTGGTGAACTGGCGGGTATTTTAACGTTCACAGTTTATAACCCTTCTGAAGTTTGGAACATTTTCGTTACTTTAGACAATTATTTATATTCATAATCCCGATTTTATCCCCTGAAATTTGACAGCATCTCCTAGATGCTGATGAGGAGCAAGTAGGTGGCATCTACATCATTGCTCCTTCAGTCTACTGCTATTCTGATATTGACTCGAGTGAAGGAGATCGTGGAGGATTGATTGATAATTTGCGATTTGATAATTGCACGCTGAAGTAACAATTTTCAATAGTACTGATTCAATTTCCTGAGACAAATTTGGAAGTTCCTCATTTTTGCCGACAATACAACGCTAGGTAATAATGATATATTAGCCACTTCGCCCTCTGATGAACTATTTAAATGAAAATTTACAGAAGCCCATTGTATGCAACAACAATTAGACCTTGATGAGTCAATGCCTGAATATTTCAGGAAACTCTGATGCCAGCAACGTACCAGAAACAAGCCCATTCGGTTTAGCTATAAAACATGGACCTCGAATTCTCATTTTGGTTACCTCAGCTGTTAGCTTCTGACATTTTTCAATGGTCAAGTTGTATTGTCTTGTAGCAAGAGCACGAAACATAGCTTGGTAAGGCAGGTGGCCACGAATTCTCATATCACTACTTGACTCTTTGCCAGAACATATAAAATATAGAACTATGAGTGTATTTCAATAATTATTTTACTACTTATCTCCCACTGGTCACCCACTGCCTTCAAGGAAATATGGCGCCACTGGAACGTTGAGCGAAAATAGAGTTCCAAAAGACTGCCCTATCAAGAGCACTGAGATTATGAAGAAGCTAGACGGAGGATCTGTCAATTCAATGTATGAGATCTGCAAAAAAACTCTTTTTTTTCGTTGCATGGATATTGCCACGGTAACAGTAGCATAAAATGCTCATTCTGCTAACTCAACAATGAAATTAAACAGATGGTCATCCAAACATCATAACACAATTCAGGTAGACCAGCCTTACATTATAAAAGGATGCAACAAATTCATGGGTGGAACCGACAATGGATCAAAATGTAAACTGCTCCCGTACCAATAGGCTATTCAGGTGAAAAAATGGTGGTAACCTATTTCTGCAAAAAGAATACTAATCAAGACTATCCCAGAGATGCTCTAAACGCAAAGTACCTTTGTACATAAAATGTTTCAGTGCGTATCGTACACAGTAGGGGTTCATTTTCGAATAATTATGATATTGAATGTTTCATTATTTGATTATCAGCTGAAGTGTTTCAATACATAATATATTACATACATAATTTTACTATAAGATATCAAGAACATTCCCTAGTTAGCCAACGGTGACCAAATTATAGAGATTTTCAGTAATAAAATGAATACATTCCTGCTATTTCCTTTTTTTATAAGCTGTAGTCTACCTCATATCTGCCGGACCTACTATATTTAGTAGGCGTCAAATTTCAAATACTAGCGCGATATTTTTACAATTGTTGAGATATTCATTATTAATGGACTATACATATAACACCTATTAAGCACAAAAAATTGCTGAAAATAAAATTTGGCATTCATGGGTTAATGTAAATGCTCGTACAGCTGGAAGATGTGCAAGTAACAGTGGTGGCACAGTTTCTGTCCAGAGAGATTAGAGCTTGTACAGTAGGACGAAAAAGTCAGTTATTGATTGTAAAAGGAGGTACAGCTGTCATCTTTAGCTATAATGAGTCTGGGTTTTGGACCTTTCCATTTATTATTTTACATCCTGAAACGTTAATGATATTTTATGAAGTTCTCGACACTTTTATACTTTCTATGAAGTTATAAATGCTGGTTACACATTTGCTAGTCTCTGTAAATATGCTCGAAGGAAGGAACAGGAAGGGACACAGTATAAGGAAAGAAACACGAAATCCATACATGAGGGTGTCCCCCCCACATTGAACAAATATACATGAAAACAGTAGGTAGTGTGGAAGGAAAACATAACCCATCACCATCCGTATGAAAATGAAAGGATTACAATATGGGCATGAAATAAAGACATCCCAAAGGCCTAGGTAAGGCCAAGAAGGTCCCCACTGCTAAGGTTCCCTTAGCAGTGCAAGCCCATATAACACTGGAAAGGCAAAACATTAAACTAACCCTACGGTATGTGGCCCATCATATGTCCCCTTGACGGGATGTAGGCATAAATTGGGCACAAAAATAACAATATAGTTACTGTACAACAGCCAACAAAGTACCTATATGACACACCGCAGCTACTGACACAAATGTACACCATGTCTCACTTGTCCGTGTTGCAGATGGCATGGATGAAGCAGGAGTTGGGGCAACAGCTTTTTTCTTGCTTGGTTTAAAAGCAGTGATGTTTTTAGTTTCTTCAATAAGAGCTGTTATGTGGGATGGACGACTGGCCTTGGCTGTACTGATAGTGGAAGGAAATACGAAACTAGGAGCAGCAGATTCACTGTTGGAGACGGCAGGTTCTTCGGATTCTTTGCTGGACTCATTATCAGCCGGACAGTCCTCTGTGTCAGAACCTGCAGCTTTGGGTTCATCAACGGCAGGAGGAACATTGGCAGATATTGCTGGCTTCACGCTTGCTATCCCACTGTCTGCCTGCAATGAACAATTAGGTTTATATCATCGCCAACGTACACAAGCCAGAAAAAAGATGTAGCTGACCAACTTGAAGCTAACACCCACAGCCATCACACATACAATAATCAAAAAATACCTCCCTAGTGACAAACAATACGCCCCGTGACAACACAACCTCCTCCAGTAAAGAGTTCCAGAAGCCTAAAATACCTGGATGGAAATGCCCTCCGTACTGCCTGAGTACCTACCAAGGTAAGGGCTTATCAATTTCAAAAGATGGCTCCGAGCTGCACTAAGGTTAGCCAGAGAAAACAAACTAGGCGATGCACCTCCGCACAACCCACCTGCCCCACAAGCACCTCCCAGCATTTAAACTAATCAGCCTGCACGAACCTTCTTCTAGCTGAGATCAGGTTGAGTCGCCTCATCATTTCACCATACTCCAATTCTTCAAGTCTCGCAACATGCCTTGTCCACCTACGCGGGACCGACTCCAAAAGCCGGACGTCACCCACATAGCCAGTGTTCCACAACGGAACAATAGTCGAGGAGAGGCCTTACGTGGGCAACAAAAAGGGCCACCATAAATTCTGGCGACCTACGCACTGTGGAGCACAAGAGACTTCAAGCCAGTCCAGCTGCTTTACCAACCAATTGCCTTATATGAGCATGGAACTTCAATTCAGAGTCCAACAACACCCACAAATCATGAGAATCAACAAGATTAAGGGGACTGTACGCCCCTCAAAAAGTTCATTATTAGACCGATTGGATGAAACTTCGTAGACTTATGTAAAATAAAAAAAGAATATCTTTTGACTCCTGTACTTTTTCTCATAGAAAACGAGTTATTGAAAGAAAACTGCAAAAAAAGGGGATGGGGAAAACCCTTCTAGTCCTACAGTTTTTGGGCTACAGAGATGATTTAGGTATCGAACTAAGCAAAATTTGATTCTCTACAACTTTTGGTTTGGGTTCTTTCAATTTTGAATTAGTTTTTGAGAAAATTGTAGCAACAAAGAAAAATTTTTTTTCCAAGTTTTTTTTTTTTTAAACTGTAAGCTAACACTTGGCTATTAAATCAATTCGGAAACCCCAAGCGATAAGTTTTAGAGAATCAAATTCTGCTTTACTTGAAACTAAAATCATCTCTGCAGTTTAGAAACGGTAGGACTAGTAGGGTCATATTTGATGTCAATGATCAAAATCTTTGCGAAGATAATTTGACTACATAGTCCATTTAACTATATAGTCAAATTCACCCATAGGCAAAAGGATATGCGTGTCGCGCATCCTGATGCTCACGGGAACACATAAATAGCCGCGTCGCCAAGTGACCTGCAGCATTTAGATCTGGTAGCACACTCGTTCAGCACCAGAAGCACCATTACTGCAGTGTACATAGCTTGATATTAGCATCCAACTGAAGCATTATTTGTACCATTGTCTGGAATATACGAATTGGTGTTTACCAATTTGAAAATGCAGCTCTTATTAAAATTCCTTCTGGTCAAAATCAAAGCTTTTAACAAGTCTAATCTTCCCCATCCAAAAAAAAAAAAAAAAAAAACGCTAGAAGTGCTACGTACATAGGAATGGATAAACAGACCTACGTTTGGAACCACAAGCAGAGGTTCTTAGATATTGGCTGGTTAAACCTTTCTAGACACAACTACGGTGATGTGTGAGAGGAAAAGAGAGATGTAGTGTGTTGATAGAGATGGGTAACTCATGGACGAGGGTGGATCAGCACACACGGGAACATCACATCAGGAAAGAAGAGGGAGAGTGGACCACAGTATCATCAGCATGCGTATGAAAACAGAAGGAAGCAACATGGGCATGGGAGACATACATCTCAAAGGTCCAGCTAATGGCTACTATAACCTACAAAATCTCCCTGGAGTTGCAGTTCCCCATAACATTGGACAGCTGAACCTAACCACCTTACGGCCTAAGCCCCAGCCCATGCCCCCATAGGGGAGTTTACTATTATTTCATAATAACAACTGTTAAGAAGTATCGGTATCGGCACCTAATTGGGAATTGGCATCGGTCTACAGTGTGTAGAGCCCCTGAGTTTATGGTGGCTCTTCTTGTGACCCATATCAGGCCTCTCATTGATTACCTATTGTTCAGTTGTCTAGAATACCGGCTATGAGGGTGACTTGCGTCTTTTGGAGTCTGTTCAACGTAGATGGACGAAGCATGTTGAGGGGCTTGGCGAACTTGAGTATGATGAGAGGTTCAAGCGGCAGAACCTTTTCTCTGTCAGGGGAAGGTTAGTTCATGCAGATTTGATTAAGTGCTGGAAAGTACTTGTGGGGAAGGTGGGCTGTGCTGAGATGCAGGATTTGTTTTGTTTTGCCAACCATGGCAGAACTATAGGCCATTCTTTGAAGCTAGCTCGGCCGCACTTAGGCATTGAGGCTGGAAGTAGAGCATTTCCATCTAGATGTATTAGGCTCTGGAACTCTTTGCCGGAGGAGGTTGTGCTGTCCCAGTCCTAGGATGTATTCAAGGGGCGTCTTGCTCGTCACTTGGGGGAGGTGTTGTTTGATTATATGTGATGTCTGTGTGTTGTTCCTGTTGGCCTGGTGAAGGTGTCTTGGGCTTGTTGGCGGTGCATACTTCGGTGGTCTTGTATGTTATGATGGGTGTTGCTGTTGTGGAGTTTTTGGGGTGCCATCCCTGCTGTTTGTAATTGTTCACCCATAAAGGAGTTACCTAACTTACTTGGGCTCCACTGTGGGAGCTACCCCTGATGCCCTACCTATAATACTGATGGTGCTTGGAGAGTCTGGTGGCTTCAGAGTCACTAATAATGACGTCTGCCTTGGTGGTGCTTGCCTGGTGCCACATACCCTTACTGTTTTTGTTGTTCCTAGGGGACCATCCATATGGGTATGTGTTGTTGTTGTAGGTTTTTCGATAGCTAACTGCGCACTTCTCCGGCTCGTTGGCTGTGCGTGCGTGTGTGTTCTTTTGCTGGTGCCAGCACGCAGGGCCGTGCTTGTCTTCCTAGTCTGGCTGGCCTGCCTGGGCTTTGGGGGCTGCAGAGGTGAGTTACAGAGATGAGGGTATCGGCAACTAAGGGCAAATAAGAATTGGCATTGGCAAAAAATTTGGTATCGGCACACCCCTAATAACAAGTACAACTTGAAGTCATCTGCAAAAACTTCCACACAAGACTATTGGGAAATCAGTGGGTCAATGTAAAGCAAAAATAACAAAGGCTCCAGAAAGGGACCCTGCAGGACACCACTTGTAACAGGTCTGCTGTGCCTGATACAGCCCCCAACACTGACCTGAAAGGTGCGGCCAGATAGGAAAGCATCAATCTATGACAAGATTGCTCCATTAGTTCC
Organism: Parhyale hawaiensis; assembly: GCA_001587735.2. NCBI lineage: Eukaryota > Metazoa > Arthropoda > Malacostraca > Amphipoda > Hyalidae > Parhyale > Parhyale hawaiensis. The sequence goes on from LQNS02276866.1 coordinate 7,294,290, forward strand.
CCAGTCCTGTAG
>LQNS02276866.1:7354265-7365040 GCA_001587735.2 Parhyale hawaiensis
GGTAGGTACCCTAGCCATTAGCTATACCTTAAGCAAGTCATTTGTGTTCACTTTGCTTCCTTCCGCTTTCATAATTGTACTGATGTTAATTACCTCTGTGCTTCTTTTCCCGGTTTGCTGTTCACTTGTGCACTGATTCCGGGTTCCACGGCTCTATTAACATACACTATGTCCCTCTATTCTTTTTCTGTGAGGTCGTCTTTCTTGTGGAAATTGAGGTTTAAATTCGATACAGTAATATTTTGTGGTTACCCTTGCCCCTCTAATCTAGGTAGCTACTGGGTGATTGCCTTTGTCTAGCCCAGTATGTTGTTTCCGTCTTTGCATAGTCTTTGGTGAGCCTTCCTTTGTTCTTTGCTCACTTTGTTCCTTGTCATACTTTTGATCTACAGTATTTTTCTTTCTGATGTCTATATTGTCTTGCTGTTACCATGTGCTATGTTCACTGATACTTTGTGTTTTGTTGGGTTCTGTATTGTTCTTGACTGTTCACTTCATTACTATATTGAACAATTCATAAATAGCAGTATCTTAGCTTAGCTTCTATTGCTTGTAATATTTTTTTATTTTCAACGGCGTGGAAATCTTTGGTGTCCTGCTACAAACGTAAAAGAGAAGCCACAGGTTTTATGTACACTAGGGTTGTAGAGTGGGTTCTTAGGTGCACGGAGCCAAAGTCGGGCGCCCAATGGTCCCAGAAGTCATAGTCAGGCCTTCCGACTCCGCAACCCTGATGTAGTTACATATTGGGCTTGATTATAGTGTTTATGTATTATATCTATGTAGTGTCTGATTATTATCGTTATTCTACTGGATTCTTATGACAATGTTGTGATGTCTCTGATACATGAACATGTGTTTCTTTGTTCCCACAGTTTGAGGCGATGTCGTTACTACACGAGCAGAACTACGATCTCTCCAGGGCCCTGTCGTGTCTGGTGCCCAGCTCGGGTCCTCTGCTCTGTCGAGATCAAATGGAAGAATGGGCCGCGTCTGAAGCTAACTTATTTGAAGAGGCACTTGATAAATATGGCAAAGATTTCAATGATATTCGGCAAGATTTTGTGAGTACTTTTTGTATTCTAAAGTGCTTAAGGTTGCCAGTTACAGGGGCAAGATTATGTGAATACTGTATTATCCTGTCGTGTGATAGTTTTGCTCTAGTGTGTGAGTTGCAGCGGGTAAATTTTGTGCAGATCTCACGATGTCGTATGTTTGTGCTCATAACTGTCCCATTGCCTAGAGATTCTACCAGTTTCATATAACTATTAAAGGCAGCCTGTTATCTGCATTTGCTGCTTGCTTTCTGGAGTTCTTGTTAATACTGTCAAATTTTGTTTGTGATAGTTGCCAATGCAGTTATTAATAGCTTCGTTGCTTTATTACCTCCGCCAAGGAGGTTATGTTTTCGTCGTGTTTGTCTCTCTGTCTGTCACCAAGATAACTCGAAAAGTTATGAACCGATTTGGACGAAAGTTACAAGGATTCTTAGGTATGTTAGGAGGAACAGATGATTAACTTTTGGTGGAGATATGTCCATCCGTTTATTTGTTTGTCTGCCTCATTTTTCTCAATGCCATAACTCAAAAAGTTATGAATGGATTTTTATGAAATTAACATGAGTTGTTGGGTACCTATATAACAAAGAGTAGATAACCAAATTTTGGTAGTGATCTGTTCATTTGTTCGTTCGTTTGTCACTGTTTTTAATTTTATGCTTGTTAGCAAAATAACTCAAAATGTAATGAATGAATCTTTATGAAATTTATAGGGATTGTTAGTAATGTTAAAAGACATAAATGATTAAATTTTGGTGCAGATCGGTTTGTTCCTTTGTATGTTTGACTTATGTTTGTCATAACGTTTGCTAACAGTATAACTCAAAAAGTTATGAACGGGTCTTTAAAAAAATTTCACAAGCTGTTATTACTATCAAAAGGCACAAATGATTAGATTTTGGAGTTTATACAAAGAAAATTATGGTTTCAGAGCCAATTTGAATTTTTTTGCTACCATTGCCTCGCTTGGCGGAGGTATGCGCTCTCAAGAGTGCTCTAGTTCATTACTGTTGACGTAAGGTTCACCCTTCCTGTCTTATGGGGTGTCAAACCCTTAAAAGTGCTCCGATGATCGCCTCGGGCATAGACTACACCATACTTGAATGAACCTTCGAAATCCCAAGTGGGCCTGGCGGTAAATTGACGAAACTTCGATTAAGTGAATTCCAGGCAGTATTGCGACCTCAAACTGACAGTGAGGTGTTTCTGGCATTGCAAAAAAATGTGTTTATCAACAAAAGGCAAACTTCTAGCTAGATATTAACTGTGGACTACAGTAATTTAATTATTGGACACCAAAATAACCTAAAATTGGCTAAAATTTATTTTGCAATTTAGCTGTTGTTGGCCAGTGCTCATCTATGCGTACTTTTCTCCAATAGCTGCATTCTTTGCGCTTCAAAAGAACAGTTTATTCTTCTATTTCAAGTCGATATGCTCACTTGAATAGTTTTTATCCAGATTTGATCAGTTTGCCCTCAGGCTCTCATGGGAACAGTGGACAGTGAGGTATCGTGTGGTCTATGCATTAGCTACCTAGCTTTCTGTAGACTTACGGGACTTCTTCTTTGTCCACATTGTAGCCCTTTGTTCACGTGCTCTTACGACTGTTCTTTTTTTCCCCGAAGTGCTGTTATGGGCCTGTTGATGCAGTATAGAAGTAACCCTCTTGTCTGGGTGCTATGTTCCTTGACATAGCGTATCTCATTTTCTCTTGAAATACCTTTATTGTTGCTAAGGACTTGAACTGTCACTAGTTATCTCGGTGAGACAGACGAACTCTGACAAAAAGCGAGACCTCTTTGGCGGAGGTAATAATATAACAACACTGCCCGTATCGACCATCCAACAACTAAAACGCTAAAATTTATACGTGTATTTTTCTCTCTCTTTCTCTCTCTGGCAGTTACCGTGGAAAACATTGAAGAACATCATTGAATATTACTACATGTGGAAAACTACAGACAGATATGTGCAGCAGAAGAGAGTGAAGGCTGTGGAGGCAGAGTCTAAGCTTAAACAAGTCTACATTCCTAATTAGTAAGTGACGTTGGGAAATGGGGCCAAGTCTTGATTCTTATGTTTCAAGTGCTTGTTGCAACTTTAGTTTGCTGAAAATGGGTGTATTTTAAGTGCGTAAAGCAGTCCAAAAGCAGTCCAATTTTGTTTTGATAGGACCGTCAGTATCTTTGAAGCTACCATTATCGATTTTTTGTGTCTTGCGGGAGTTTCGCGCGATGGCTTAACCAGTATTTGGCCTCTTCACGCTTGTAGTGACCGTCATCAGGAGCCTAGAGGTTCTTGTGATGATTCGGCCGCCTTCCTACCTCACAAACATGAAGTTGAGTCAGCCCATTCTATGATAGGGGGAGCATTGCCTACAGGAAGTCCACACTAGGTTACCTTAGCTTTAAATAGGCTTTCGAGACGTCTGTCTTTCGCACCTTGCTTCCTTCCATTTGCATGCTCCTACTTTTGCTGCTTTCTTCTGCTATTCCTTTTGTTTCCCAACTTGCTGTTCCCAAAGACGTTTATCCTCTGTGAAAACATCCTTGTGCATGGGATCCATGTTTCTATCGACGTACTACATGACCCTTCCTTTTCCTTTCTTCGAACATTGTATTTATATCTTGGGAGGCCTAAACACCGTGTTTCCTCACAGCAGACACTGTGACTGTGAGAATACAACCCACGGCATCAACACATGTTAATAACACTCAAGGTTAAGAAGGGCTGTATTACTTGCACTGGGCCCCTAGTTTTTGACTTCGGAAACAGCAGCATTTCAAATTGGAATTGGATCCCGTTTGTCTTGACTAACCCAGTGTGGTGTTCGGCATTGTGATGTGCTCGTATCTACTCCTACAGTAATAAGAGCAACCCTGTAGCTTTGGCTAATGGTAGCAGTGATGGCAAGTCCCTTGCGCTGGTGAACGGCAGCACTGCGGGTACCATCGGCGGCCAGTCAGTCACCTGCGAGGGATGCTGTGGTGAGTGCTCGGCAGGTCCCACTATGCTATTCCTACTTTACGTTATTCCTGCGGGAAAGGCAAGACCGAAGCGTGCAGTCGAGGCTTCAGCCTGCCTTACTGAGGGCTGTTCTACTCCGCTACAAGGTCTCATTTTTCTTCCACGTGAATACAATAGGGAAAACCCCCGTGTAGCGTGAGTAGGATAGGGTAAAGACTAAAACAAGAATGGAAGAAGAAAAATAGGTAGTATTGTGAGTGGTAAAATCTGTAATCGTTGTATGTAACTATTCGGCCGCTTGAATTACATCAATTCTCATTTGAAGTTCTGAAGGCTTATTGGTGGTAGCCACATTCTTGATGTCGGTACATCTCTTACTCGAAGAAATACAGCTGTCGTATTGACTTGTCATACATCAGGTAAAATACATCTTGAAGCGTGATGCATACTGCAAATAGAAAGTGCGCATTTTGTTTTCTCCCATTCAATATCAAACTTGTAACACCATAGGGACGGAGTGACACAGAAAATTCTAATTTAAATTTCTTTACTTACAGTAACGACCAGCAGTCAGTGGTACGCATGGGGCCCTTTACAGAAGCCTGGCAAGCTCTGTGCGGATTGTTGGATGTACTGGAAGAAGCTGGGTGGTCTCAAGAAAGCTTCTCGTAGTGCAAAAGAAGAAGGTCAGTTTGTTTTACGTTCATCTTGCTCCATTATTTGGTGTTGAAGGCTTTATTGATTGTGACTGTTCCTTTGTGGTAAGATAAGGACATCATAACACGAACAAAGGGTACGGCAGAGTGTCATTCAAGGAAACTTGGCACCTGTATCCTGCTGTGATGTCCAGGGAACCGAGAACCCTCGCAGTTGAGTGTTGTCATTTGAGCAGTGGCTGGAGAGACTAACTTCAGTTAGCTGTGCTGTCATTGCTGGTTTTGGTTTTAGGAGCGAGGGTATATACTGTATAAGAAAATTATATAAGTAGGACATCAGACATTCGTTTATTATCATTTTTCAAGTGGCTGCGCTCGTAACATCAAACGGAATGTGATCGTTACTAGCTCTAATTTACATACCGTTTACCGCTATCTCAAGTAACACAGTGCAGTTATTAATTTAACTTATTATATGCAGGTGTTAGATTTATATTATAAATGAGGAGTGGTTTGAATTTGTTTGGTAGATGCTATACACCTTTTAAACGAGAAGAGAGGCAGAATGTGTTAGTAAGACGAGAAATCTGCTACGCATTTGTATTATGACTGATTAGCCAGCCTCAAGATGGCATTACTGTAAAATCTTCATATCGCGTCATTCTTTGCTTCTTTGTAATTTTTAGCTCTGGAGATTAGTTATTACGGACAAGGTACATGGAAGGGGATGAAAATAGTTATTTTGAATGTCAGCAAGAAGAAAAATTGGCGGTTGATAGAGTGCTGGTGGTGAATATAGGCTCGACCCCTACCAATTCTGCTAATTCCTGCCTGTCTTACCCGTTGTGTTATTATAGCCTTGTTATGATAATCTCAATAACTTCAACTTATCCGGAACTTCCGCCACAAACATTTCCTGTGCTGCATTGGAGCTGTTAACTCCATAAACTCGGCCAACACTTTCTAAACTTACGCCTGCGACGGAAAGTTCTGGACAAGTTTTAATTCATTAAATTTGTTCTGTCTCAATGAAACTGTCCCACTTGCTGTTACCTGCAGTGTAGTAGGCCTATCGGGTATAATATTGATCCAGTGAGTGGGAGCATACTGACTGAATTAATCATTAGGGCTTGTTTATGATGGTGTTTGTGATGGTGTTGGGGTGGATTTAGTGCTGATTCCAGGTAGCTATTTTGCAACATGCTGCCGAAGAGTTGCTAGAACTGTGCTGATTTTAAAGAAGTTCAACCGAAGAAGTTTATCACGACAACAGAACCTCGATTTTAACTTGAGATTGGTCATGTTGTGTTGGGTCCTGCCGGTTTCCAACTCGGACTTCTTTGGTCACCACACAGACATGGTCACTCGCACACACGGTCACCACAAATATCTGAATCATAACTACATATCAACCTCGACACATTGTCTTAACTAAATCAGCCCATTTACACCAAGTCCTAGTTCCAGCTAGTTTTTGACTTCCGACCTCTGCTGTTCTCAAAATGACCACGTCCACAGCCCTGTGGTCTTGTCACGCCTGTGTCTAGAATAGGGTTTCCCAGGTAGCTTGCATCCCCCAGGGGTGCGAGATGAGCTTTTAGGGGATGCAAAACCCGGGATAATTCTCACGTCATTCAAGAGTTGAGCTACATTTATGGCAGAAATTTAACATAATATTATTTGTTGTCATTTGAGTTAGTTTTTGTAGGAATGCCAGGCACAGACATGGTTGGGATCTTCTAGTTCAAGAGAACTGGTTTAATGAGTTGGGCGAGTCATTGGTGCGTCCTCTGGCGCCAATTTCCCAGCTCCAGCTAATGCAGTGGTGTTATGAAGCCTTCAGTAGGTCCGACAGAGCCAATTTTTTGGTAGCGATCCTTTAACTAGCTATTCATGCGTCACCAATTGTGAAGTGGTTAGTAATGCAATGGAACCTCGCTGTGGTAGCTACTTACTTCCGAACGTCACTGTCACAGCACGCTACACCTACTTACCGTACCTAATTGCATTAGAAAGGCTTGGGGCGAGGTCACCGTTTACTCCCGAGGGGCACAGAGGTTGTTACTGCTCACTTTGAAGTTCTAGCTTGCGAAGAACAGGAAAACGACCAGCCAATTATCTCGACCTTACACACAACCGTAGAAGGCTATGTTATCTCTCCATTTGTGTCAGTATTGCGATGGTAGGGGTTTCTGTTGAAACTGTGATGTCAGAGTGCCTTCAGAACACTCTTTAGTGAACGTTTCGCGTCACTTAGGTACGTTATTCTACACAAAAGCTATGACCAGAATCACAATGCTGACATACTGGGCTCAGTATCGACTTCCTTCTTGACATCGCCGCACTCATGAGCGGGCTCTACATGGGCTGACCCCCTGGCAAGGTGACGGCGATGTAGTGGTGCCCCGCATAGGCCAAAACTGATACGTTTTACCATTGGTCTCGTTTTATGAACTAGCTTTGTGTCGCCAGTCTAGGAATTGGCTCCATGCTTCGTTCGTCGGTTGCCGACAGTGTATTTTAAATCCTCACCTCCCTCCCTGTTACGCACAAACTCATGTAACTGGCAAATGGCTGCTAAATTGGAAACACGGGAGTATGAGTTGATCGTTTGTATGCTGGTGTATGGCTGTGCGATTTGCTGGAGTCACACTCGACACCACGTAAATATTTTTCATTTCTTATTATATGAGATATCGTTTCACAAACTTACTATCTACAGACGACCACCAGCTTGTCTTAATTCAGCTGAATTGTTGAGGGCCCCTCAAGGGCCAGAAGTTACACGGTCGGGTTTATCCATCCCATGTTACGAGGAGCAGCGACCCAAGTTGGTCCCTATAGGTTACTTTTGCCTTAGCTCGGCCTTCGGGACATCTTCCCTCCATGCCCGTTTTGCATCCTTCCTGTTTCATTCTCCTACTAATGATGCGTTCTTCTCTGCTTTTTCCTTCCCGATACCCCTCAAGGGGCATAGGATGGGCCATATGCCAATAGGGTTAGGTTAGTTTACGTTCGTCCATCCTATGCTATGGGGCTAGGCAACCCCAGGGGGCTCGTGTAGGTGACCTCAGCCATTAGCTAGGCCTTCGGGACGTCTCTCTCTCGTGACCAATTTACTTCCTTCCCGATTTCATACTCCTACTTGCATATGCTTTATCTGTTCTTCCTCTTTCTTTCCGACTTGCTGTTCCCATGCGCGCTGATCCTGTGTGGTGGGAACACCTTCGTGCATGGGTTCCCCGTTTCTCTTGGCATACTATATGTCCCTTGATCTTTCCACTGTGATATCGTTCGGCTCGGAAACGGATGCCTAAACTTCCTAACTAGTCTATAACATAACTAACTCTTCCTTCCCGACTTGCTTTGCCCATGCACTTCAATCCTGTGTGGGAACTCCCTTGTGCATGGGTTCCTCGTTTATCTTGTTATACAGAATATCTCTTCTTCTTTTAGAATATCAGATTTGTAGTTGATTAAGATTTTTTAGGTCTCCTTTGTTACTAGTTCATCATTGATGAGTTAATTACATGCCCCCAGTGGTTGCTCCTGTAGCACACCGCAGGCATATGCTCTGCTTTGAAAGTCAAACCGTGCAAACCTGCCCTAACACCGCAATTGGCTTAGAGTGAGCGTATAGCCCGCACCTGCAGGTACGCCTTGTTCTTCATCTTGCCTCATCCTGGTCTAGGATGCTGTTGTTTTCGTTGATATTTTGTACCCAGCTCATTTATGAGACCATAGATGTGTAGCACATGGGCCGCCGTGGCGTAGTGGTTAGAGCACTCGCTGCTGCATCAGCAGGTTGAGCGTTTGAGTCCCGCAAGCGTCATTGGTTCACGGGAGGAAGGGCATCCGGTGAATAAAGGGCCTAAGCTCCAGCAAAGACCTGGCATTAGTTGGGCACCGTCCAAGCCCGATATCGTTACTGGGAGATGCGGGATGAAAAACCGATTCATTCAGATGGGTAGCACATTTCTGAGAATTGATTAAACTTTGAGCATACAGATCTGTATTAGCTGATTTAAACCAAATAAAAAATCCTGTTTTGGTTTTTATTCAACTTTTATGGTTTTATTCATGAACATTGCAAAATAAACAGTTTTACTTCAAGAAGTTATCAAATTTTAGTCACACAACTGAAAGGATGAGTTAAAGTGTTTCTTTTCGGGAATCTGTTTGAGTGTTAAGACAGGTTCAACCATTGCTTATGTTTATTAATAACCTAACTATAACTTACTGAATTTTGTGTTATCTCATTTCATAGATGCATGTTTAATCATATTCGGGTAAGCTAGAAGCTGCTGATAATTTGAAATAGTCGTTAGTTATATAGTTGCTATTAGATAGCTATTGAGCTCATGAGAAGGATGTAGGCATATAGCTATTTCACTTTTTTCAGTTCCTTACTCTGCTCTCAATTAGCTAGTAGCTAACTATTTCTATCGAAATGTCTTCGTATTTTTGAGTGTTTTTAAGATTTTCAAAGGATTTTATAGCTATTTCACTTTCTTCAGTTCGTTACTCTGTTATCAATTAGCTAGTAGCTGGCTATTTCTGTCAAGTTGTATTCGTAATTTGAAGTGTTTTCAAGTTTTTCATAGGATGTTATATTGCAATTATAAATTATAGCATCTCTTAAGTTTGCCTAATGCAGGTACTCTGCTAACTGGTTTTTCATAACCCCATTGTCTAAAAAAATCATGTGTCCACACAGCAGAAAACTCTTTAAATGTTGGATAAATTCCTAGAACTCGGGGAAAAAACTACAGAATATTAAAAAAAAAAAGAACAAATAAACCAAAAAAATCACGGTCAACCAAAAACCCATGTTTTTTTCTTTAAACCAAAAAACTATGGTACTGTATTTGCCGACCGTGATGCAGATCGTAAGAAGTCTTTATTCAGACTTTTCTTGGGGCGAATAATTCTGTATGAAATTTATCTTACGCAATCGGTTTAGCAAAGCAAATGTCTTGCAATATATATATACATATATATACTTTGTTTTGCAGAGGAGGCGGGCATGCGGCCGGTTGTGAAGACTCGCAATGCCTTTTACCTTCACTCAAGCCCTACCTTACGGGTCATGCGGCGACTGGCCAGGACTGCTCTCAAGAGACGCCGTGCAGCACGTAATCCCACCTCTCCTATTAATGCTCTCCAAGTGCGACATGAAAGTGAGTATATTTTAGTCAAGTATTTTCTCAATACATTGGAGTGAGGCGTCCAGTTGTGCAAGTGTCTATGAGCCTTCACTTTGTCATCTCATGTCCGTGTGCAGGATTTGACAGATCAGGGGTTTCTCAATCATAGATCCGTTGCGTGGTATTTGGAAGTGCTGAAAAGTTAAACTCTTTTTTTTCTCGTTAAAGGCATTATATTGGCTATTTACAGTCGTTTCGTGTTTTTATTAGTTACTACCTACTAAAGTATGTAACTAATGCTTCAACTTTTGATGCGCAGGCATGGCCTGTTTGGGAGGACGCACTTTGGAGTCGTTAGTACCGTGGCTGCAGCAGTTCAGGTCTTCCAACAAAGGAGCAGGCTCTGCGTCCCTCAAAGATGTCACGCTCAAGCTAGGCCAGCTCGATACGTACTGCCCTCCCTGGCTAATGATATCGCCTGCCCTCGTCAACAAGAGAAAACCCCAGCACCGTGTCCACCCGCCAGCCCCTCCTCCCATCACTGTCTCACCCAACTTCCCCACCAGTACAGGTATGTGGTTGCTGCATAGTTACGGTATGCAGATAACGTAATAGCTACCTTAAGCACCGTGAGTGATTTTCAGACGAGGGTCAGGTAGTGACTGCGTGACATTTAGGAGATAAAAGAGCGAGTTAACCTCCGCAGCGCTCATACGAGCTCACAGCAAGTTTATTTCATGCTTGCTAAGTTGTATGCCGTAAATTTTTTACTTTCATAGCCTCAGTTTGTGACGTTATAAATATGGCAGGCTGTTTTATTGGACCGCCTTGCACCGGCACGGTCAGGTAATTTGAATATTTTGTTGGTATGCTGACTAATGTCAGCTGCTGCCGTCTTCGGCAAGAGAAAGCCCCAGCTGGGCGTCCTCCCGAGAGGGAGGGGG